>CM029548.1:28407601-28667029 GCA_017141385.1 Sogatella furcifera
ACACAAATTTCAAGAATCCATTGTATCCGCACACTACTGTACTTACTTGACAAAATTATTAAACCAGACAAAAAGATAAGATATCAGGAAGAGGAGACTGAAGTTTGTATTAAGTAAGGGCTGAACTAAGAAATAAAATTTATTACTCCTTGTTCAACTCAGGGAAAATAATCTTGTTGAAACTTTTATTATAAACCGGAATATTAAACTATTATATTATATCAATATAATACATAGAAACATACCGTATATAATATTTTTCATAGAAGTAGTTGTTATAATGATAGCTCATAGTTTAAATAATAGGCCAACATGATAATGTAATATATGTTAATGATGACATAACCCAAGTAGATTACTGTATAAAATTGAAAAAAATAACTTCCTTATTTTTCATTATTTTTGAGCAATTACTTGAGTTCTTACTAATTAGAAATCAATATATGATATTGATTAGAAATAACCCAAGTAGATTACTGTATAAAATTGAAAAAAAATAACTTCCTTATTTTTCATTATTTTTGAGCAATTACGTGAGTTCTTACTAATTAGATGGCGCTGAATCCAAATCTGGAATCAAAATTTTCCTATCTCTATTTTTACTCATTTCAAATTTTTGTAGAGAAGTGAATTTCTTGGAAAACAACGGCGACCGGAATGCGGTGAGGCAGTACTCGGTGACAGTTTTGGCCCCGCGCGATCCAGCCATCGCTCGATGATCGCACGGCTGAACTGTGCACCGCTCCATTTGATTGCTAGTACTGCCAAACCGCTGACGGGTTTCTCAGAGCCCGCTGGCGTCAAGCTGAGCCGCTATCGCATATGTGCACCGAGCCTAATCGTTAGACATTGTTGATCCATAACAACTATAGGCTACTAATAAGTAAATTAACTATATATGTATCTGTTCTACATCTACAACTGTCAGACATTATTCTATTCAGTTGGATTATGAAAATATATAGAAAACGTTTAGGCCTACATGTGAAAGTGAACATGTCAAAATAATAACTCCATATTACTGTAATCAAATTAATTTGTTCATTCCCCCCCAAAATTTTCAAAATCCCCCCCAAATTTCTTGCTGATGGCTGCAACTTGCGCCATCAATCCCCCTGTGGCGGCCCTGCATATAATCATTGTTATTTGTATAGTCAGGTGAAGTCTGCATTACAAACACATGGATTAGGGAATTATAATTATAAGTTCATGACTCATTGTTGTAGTGAACAGAATTTATGGAACGCTCTTTCAACGAATGATCTGGTGGTTATTACATCAGTGGTTCTGTTTCCAAAAATTGATGTTTACGCTTTGACACTTAAAAATAAGAAGAATCTTGAAAATCAATATCCTTTGAGAAAGTTTGAGATCATTAGGGATGATGTCATGAGAACTGTTAAGGTTCAGACGCCATGGTCCAAGAATACTGATACTGTGCTTATTGGAATTGGTGGAAGGATGGTTTTCCGCACTAGTATCATGTCATTGATAGCAAGGCTGATCATTTTCTGTTCAATAGAGATGGAACTTTATCTTTGTCTGTTTTGTCTCAGTATTTCGTAAGAATGATTTGTAATGTTCCAAGCTGTGAAATTACTAATTTACCAAATCCCTACAATGTTCATTTTCATCATGAGGAGGGAGTGATTCAGCGGTGACATACAAACTGGTCTAAAGCACAGTGGTCTAAAAGCAATTAAAGACAGCTGATAAGCTTCAAAGTGGTCAAAAGACCAGTTCACAGCGATGATTGGAACTTTAGCGATGGGGAAAAAGGAAAAGATAAATTTACCTTAAAAATGTTGATATGTTGCGGTGCTGTTGACCAATTAAAGGTCAAATATTAAAGGTTAGGCAGGTATTACATGATAATAGTTCTATAGTTACATCTCCTAACGCCTAAATTACTGCTGATGTAGGATCCTATTGTTGTTACCGGTCTTAATAGTTTTTAGTCAATCTACTGCCAGCATTCACAGAGGGCGTTTCTCTCAATTTCACTTTGTCATTTATATTATGTATTGAAAATTAAAAGTTTCTTTTAAAAAGGCGTTTGGTTACCCCAGAACCTTAACTGGCGCCCGAACTACCTTGCTGCAGTTTTCATGGTTGTTCGTTTCACAACAAGTTTTTTTTCGATTCACGATCTTGTGTTTCGACTTCGAAAAAATTCCGGAACAACAGTGAGGTGAACCCTATAACTTCTACCTAGTTCTGCAAGTGGTGCCACGCCTTCAAATTCAACCTGGCGGACAGTAACGACTCCATCCATGATCTGGAAGTTAATTTATCCGTAAGTAACGACAAGAACAATTCATCCTCTTCATTTTCTACTTTCCTTCGACCATCCAAGTTAAATTTTGTTACAATGTCAACTAAAGCTATTCAAATACTTGCTGGACTATATTCCAAAATTCGATGGAGCCTCAAACAGAATTCCGAAATTTGTAAAATCTCTGGGAAACACATTTACGCTTTATATTGTAATGATACCATTGAAAAATCACAACGCAAAGAAAATCATTGGCTATTACTCTCCGCTGCCCTTCACAATTTGGAAGGTGCTGCAGATGATATGGTACAACATTGTGAATGCTCCACCGTGCGTGAACTTATCGAACTTTTAACCAAAACATTTCGACAAACGTACAGTTCCTGACTTAATATTGGAAATCGCAGTAATGAAATCCTTTCAGTTCGAACACCCTCGATTTTCTGACTAGACTCAGTGATAAACGCGCCAAAGTGGTGGCCCGCTATAAGCTAGATGGCGTAACCGGTGATCTCCTGAAAAATCTTCTGGAGCAACTAGATTCGACTCTCGTCCGCACGCTCATACGGTGTTCATCCAACGCTCGGCGCTCATCTCCAAGTCTTCCATCTGCGGAATTTGGACGATGCCCGTGACACCCTGCGTAGTGATTGTTTTAAAGCAATTGAAATGTTCCGAGCCCGCAAGTGAAACAAGTGCAGTGAGTGGAAACAACGCAAATTTTTGGTTCCAACAGAAATTTCTTTCAGCCGCGACCAGTGTTCAGTCAATTCTGACAGTTTCGTCAGCAGTCCATCAGGCAAAATATGATTCCATTTAATCAAAATCGATTCTCTCAACCTCGTCCGATCCAATTTCAACTTCTAATTTCCAACAGGGTGTTGTTCCATTCAATTCTAAATTTCGGCAGTCGCAAATTCAAAATTTCCAACCAAATTCTTTCAATAACTTTTGTAACTTTCAAAATGGAGCACACAATATTCAACAGTCGTCTCCCAAATAGGATTCCCAGAATACTGTCTCCATGCGTACTGTTTCAACCAATAGAAATTCTGTCAATTCTGCTCGTAACAATCCTTTCCAGGATTGGAAAGGACTTTCCAAGGACTTTCTCCACTATGTCAATGAATCAAACGGTGACAATAATCACGTTGATGAATCGACTCGTATTCAATATACAATGTTCCTGCCAAGCTGAGTCAAGAAGAAGTAGTTAGCGAAGTTTTCAATAGGAATTTCCAAGACTACATTTCATTTGAGCAATTCAAAAATTCGTTCAAACCAATTTTCAAGATAGGGCCAAAAGATAAAAAGCAGGTTAACTGGGTTGTAGAATGTGTAGCTGAAATAAGAAATAAACTTAAAAATATGAGGATAGTATTTATAGATTGGTCATCAAGTAGCGTCAAGGAGACTATGTATCAGTAAGCAGGTGTTTCAAGTGCAATGGACTAGGCCACATCGGTCGTTTCTGTAAGCAAGAACAAAACACATGTAGCCATTGTGCAGAGACTGGTCATGATATAAAGTCCTGCCCAAACCTGGACAACAAAGAAGTATGTGTGAACTGTAAAAAACGTAATAATCCAGCAGACCACAAAGTGAGTGACAAAAGCTGTCCAGAATATGAAAAGGCACTGAGGAAAGTAGTTGATATGACCGACTATGGGTATTAAAAAGTTTTTTTCATAGTACCTTGCAACACTTCAGTAAACAAAAATTTTAAAATTTAAAATTTAAAATTTAAAAATTTTAAAAATTTTAAAAATTTTAAAATTTAAATTTAAAATTTAAAATTTAAAATTTAAAAATTTTAAAAATTTTAAAAATTTAAAATTTAAAATTTAAAAATTAAAAATTTAAAATTTAAAATTTAAAATTTAAAATTTAAAATTTAAAATTTAAAATTTAAAATTTAAAAATTTAAAATTTAAAATTTAAAATTTAAAATTAAAATTTAAAATTTAAAATTTAAAATTTAAAATTTAAAATTTAAAATTTAAAATTTAAAATTTAAAATTTAAAATTTAAAATTTAAAATTTAAAATTTAAAATTTAAAATTTAAAATTTAAAATTTAAAATTTAAAATTTAAAATTTAAAATTTAAAATTTAAAATTTAAAATTTAAAATTTAAAATTTAAAATTTAAAATTGAGAATCAAAAATTGAAAATCAAATAAAAGTCGGTAAAAAATGTTCACATTTGGTTGGCAGGTTCAGACGAAGTCTAGAAATTGTGTTAGAATATTTTTTAAATCCGTTCAAGATTAAGCAAGTGATAAGTTTTTAAAAATTGTAGATGTATTGCGAGTTGCATATCTTCCACCTTGATATGACAAATCCAAATTGTGAGTTCAATGGTTCAGCAGATTACAGAGTAACTAATTTGGAAGATATTGAATTAAGTTTTAATCTATGTCCAATATACTTTCCAAAGGTTACACTTCATATTAGCGTTTTACTATTTTTCAGAATTTTCGAGTTTTTCTTAGATTCTTTGAGAAGAAATTGGCAGAAAATGTTGAAATTAAGTAAACAGGTCCAAATTAGGTCTAGAAATGCTGTGTTCAATAAATTTCTAATCCCTTCTGAACGGAATTTTCTCGCTTCGCTCGCCTGTTTGTCTCACTTACACTGCCTATATTGTCGGGGTCCAGGGGCGAAGCCCCCTTAGGCGGAGAAGGCGAGCGAAGCGAGCCTGCCGGCTAGTTCTGAATAAAATGGTGCCTGATTTGTCAGGATTCAATGATAAATAACTGAGATGACTATTTTAATTTTAATTTTAACCTTTCACATACAATATGGTAGTTTGGAAAAACTTGATGTGTAATACGGCCTGCGGCTCGTGCGTAAGTGTTTCTCTTGATGCAGCAAAATCACTCTTTGCGTACTGATACACAAATAACTATATTGTACTGTGTGAAGGAGGCAAAATGGGTTTTATACCTGATGTCTTTATTAATAAAATTATTTATTTATTTGCATTCATTCAATATTTCTCAACATGCTAACAAATCAGGGGTGCCCATCCCCCCATGGCTGATGGCGAAAAATCCCCCCAAAATCCATTGCTTGTCCAATAGTCCCACGAAAAACCCCACTCAACCCCCCCAACCCCTAACAAGACATGAGAAACAAAATGTTACCAGTAGAATCATGAAATTGATTGAAAGTATTGAAATAATTCAATGAAAGTTGATACTTCATTTTACGTAATTTTTTAAAAATAAAGAATAAAATATAACTTATTCAAATTAAAAGACAGATATTTTTATATTCATTCCATATCTTACTAAACCCTTGAATGCTTCTTCTAATAACCCTCTTTCAGGAGCAATAAGCTGGTGGGTGTACCATCGCAGCTAAGCAGGGGGTCCGGGGGCCCTCCCCCGGGAAATTTTGTAAAAATTTACTTCAAAATTGCTTTTGAGAAGGCCATTTTTTGGTCTATTAAATGAGGAAATCCCTATTTTTTGAGCATGAAATATTGATAATGATAGCTTATAGGATACTGTAGACTGTCAAGACCAATTCAATACTAAGTTTAAGATTCAAAAACAAAAAAAATTCAAGAAAAATTTATTATGAGTTATTGAAAACTCGTTTTCCTCCTACAGAGAAGGAATAATTACAGATTACAGGAACCGATTGAAATCGATTTTGTGTAGGTCTGAATTCTATTGAAAGTTTTGCTTGCATTCTGAGAAATGATCTGGCAAATATTGCTGAAGCATGGCTCCGTTTAGCTTGGCAGCCGTTTATTTGTAAACAGAAAGAATCGTTAGACATTTTAAATCCATGATAAAAAAAACGTAATGGTTCTATAGGCCTACAACTGTCATATATTATTCTTGTTATACATTATTATTAGTTGGATTATTCAAATATACATTACTCAAATGTAGAACACGTTTACATTCAAGTGAAACATCAAAAATAATAACTCCATTCTACTGTAATTGAATTAATTTACCGATTCCCCCCCAAATTTCAATAATATAATAATAATCCCCCCCAAATTTCGGGCCGATGGCGCAAGTTGCGCCATCAATCCCCCCCGTGAGCGGCCCTGCTAACAAACAATGGAAGCTTGTTGTGGAAATACACCAAAATTTTGCCCAAATTTCATCCAATAGGCTTTTTTTCGCAATTTTTCAAGTTTATATTGATTTTCCTTTATAATTTGCCACTGAATAATTATTTTAAACAATAAGAGCACATTTGAGACCAAAAAAGGTACGTCAAATGCTGTATTTACAAAGTTGAACCACTCATAGAGGAAATGACTCCAGCTTGGTCAATATTGTTTGAAAATTATTGATTTTGTCTCAATCGTAGGAAACATTCTGACCTTCAATTTGAGCCCAATCAATATTTTTTAAACCAATATTGACCAAGCTGGAGTCATTTTCTCATCTTGCCTTATTTTATCAAAATAAACACTCACTTGAGAAAACATTCACTTAAAGGTCGTTGCTCATATTTTATATTCTCATTTCATTACATGGTAATAGAATGAGCCACTTCCACCATCAGCTAGGTTTAGCTAGGCTTAAAATACCGGGATCAAATTTTCGAGTCCACACGCTTCAAAAAACTTTTTGACAAAAGAAAGCTCGCTCCGCTCAATTTGCGGCTGCCTCCGCATGCGCTTCCCTAGTTTAATATTTGAATTTATTGGGTAGCTTGGTGGAGTATTCTCCAAAACCAATCGCTTCCACACGTGCTTACTAACAGGTGTATGCATGCGCTTTTGGAGTGAGGATGGAGTATTGAATTATTAATATTCTCTATCTTACTTCCTCTTTCCCGAAGTGCATAATACCTTGTATGTAGAGGAACTTAATGCCATATCAGCGAGTTCATATATTTTTCATGGATCTCTTCTTGTGAGCAGCAGCCGTTTATGTGTGCTGGCAGTCAGACCATTTGATTCGGTAAAGTATCTTCGGTTATAAGCTAAAGACCGAGAGGAAGGATATAAACCCTACAATCGGGACAGCTTCAGGGAGCGACCGGCACAGGTATTTGTCTGTGATTGTGGAAATCAAATACGTTCACCACATTCAATTATCCGCCTGGGTCTAGTATCGTACCGAAACGAGTCAAGTAGCCTGATTGTTTAGCATCACGTATTGATACAGTGAGTATTCTACTTATTATCTTACTGGGAAGAGCGGCCTGGTCCAATTGACTTGTGCCTACTCTTCAGGATATTGGCGTGTTGCATGTCTGCACACGAGTTCAATAGTGTATGAACCTGATACGTACATTTGTATTCGGATTTATTGTATTAATATTGTATGGTGTACTTGCTTACAATCTCAAATAGCTGCGTTTTCCACCAGTTATTCTCAACCTTAATTGGCGCCCAGCAAAGAAATATTTAACGAACTGTTGGCAATATCAATTACGTACTTTCCATGCTCGTCACATACAAAGTGACCTATACACCGGCTGCAGCTAGAGCTCAGGGCCATGACAACATTCATCTATTTAGCCATAAAATATTACAATAATTTACCTCTTTCCATTAAAAACTTGGAGATTTCTAAATTCAAAAGTAAATTGAAAAAAATATTGTCAGACAATTGTATTTGTTATTGATGATTTTTTCAGATCGATTTTGAAAGGGAATGATCACTTAAAGCAGGGGCCACACCAACGTCTGCTAGAGGTAGCGAGCTCGCTACCGCGGTGGTAGTTCAGGCCACACCAAAAAACGTCTGCTAGCGGTAGTTTGGTTTTGTTTTTGTTTTGATGAGTTATATTCATTACTAATATACATTTTAATACATTACAACACATTGTAATATTCATTACTACGAAGGAATTATTAAACGTCTATCATTCTAGTTGTATGGCATAAATCAGTCATTAAATAATTTAAAAACTCGAAAGATTTGAAAAATTTGAAATTTAATATGGTATTCAGTCATTGAATATAATATCATTAAAGTATGTGCTTGAAGTAATTTGTCAATAATAATTCATGTGATATGTATTATTATATGAGAAAAGATAAAAGTACATCCTAAAAATAATAGGATATATCAGTATGTAGATTCATGCAATATTAAGATGATATTATGTCCATAGGTAGAAGATGTGAAAATGGGAAGAATATAGCCTACTACAAGAGTTCATGATTATAAGAGTTATTATAATTTTTCAATCTATATAATTATATGAACTACGACATGTCAATATTTTTAATTGCAAATACCTGTTAATGAATAGAATATAGTATAGAACTTCTTGTATTACTTTGCAATACGCAGGCCGAACAAACGGAAATATATCATTGGGTATCTGGACACGCAAGATGAATAAATTTAGTGAACAGTACCATTTTTATTACGAAAATGATGACCTGCAATGTTGATAATGATAATTCACAATGAGTCAGGTATAACCCCGCATTCTTTATAAGTGTGAAATACGAAACAGAATAGTATACACAAACAAAAGAATAGTATACACAAACAAAAGAAAAGTATGACTACAAAAGAAGAAGCATGTTATACTAAATTTTACAGTAGTAATTGTAAGTGAAAAATATACTGAAGAACGTGGTAGAACTTTTCTGCGCATGCGCTACCGATGGCGAAGTTTTAAAACTCGCCTTCCATGTTATTCAATTGTGCAGGCCAGACCGAGCTCGCTACCTCGGCGGTAGTACCACCAGCAGACGTTTCAAAAGTTCGCCTAGCTCAGCGAAGTAAAACTACCGCCGAGGTACTACCTCCGCGGTAGCGAGCTCGGTGTGGCCTGCTCAATTGAATAACATGGAAAGCGAGTTTTTAGCTCGCCACCGCCGCGGTAGCGAGCTTGGTGTGGCCTGCCCTTAAGGGTCATAACAATATATAAACGTTTATGAGCACTACTTTCTAATTGCATAATGGATTTTTTATCTCTCTGTTGACAATAATTGGCTATTGTAGTGATATTCTTATTTGATGTACCTATTTTATTTTTCTGACTTGTGTCTAATATTTTCTATTTGCATGTATATTTTCATTTGACGTTGTAATACACGTGATGTGCTCATTTGTTCCTGCAATAAAACTATTTATTTATTTAGGCTTCTACTATAGTAGTTTCGATTAATGAACACATCAAATATGATAGTATAGCCTACACCCTACATTGATAGATGAATAAAATATTGGCATGCATACTCACGTTTTTTTATGGAAAAAGTGTACGGTGTGGAAGTATCAGATGGCGAAAAGGGGCCAACGTAAGAAGCAGCCATTCAGATCGATCTTTCATTCTTTTACAAAACAGAAAATTGAAGAAGGTTGTGAAGGTAAACGGAGTCAGATGCAGCTGGGCCATATTCAATACCCTGAAAACAAATATTGATAATAATAGAAGTTAACAAAAATCTACAAACTCAAAAACGAGAGCTTCGAGTTTAAAATCATATTTTCAGTACTTACTTCTGAAACAGTAGGACCAAATAGACTTATGTTTTTGAAAATCATCCTTTTATTTCTTACTTTTGAAACGGTAGGACCAAATAGACTTATGAAGGATTTGGATTGATAATTTGATCAAAATAGTAGTACTCTGTAGCCTACAGCGATTTACATCGACTGACAAGAAAAATAGCCTGAAAAATAATCTTAATAACTTATTTTGAATAGTCTGATTCTTGAGGTTATCAGTACTTATTGAAACTGCAGTACTACGGTAAATACAAATTTATAATATACAGAGTTTTCCAAAAGTAAAGAGCCAAACTCTGGGAATAGGTTCCATAGGTCAAAATAAAGAGGAAATCAAGATAGATGAAAATGAAAATCGAATAGCCCATCATTTTTAAAAACATTATTTTATCACAGACATGTTTCGATGCCTTAGCTCATTTTCAATGTGATAATTTACAGTAATATTTTTCAAAGTTTTTAAAAAGGGTAGGACCAGTTGATTTTAATTTTTATCCAAGTTTAAAATTTTAGATAGCTCTAAGTGTGAATTTTAATTTTCAGGAAACCAAGAATAACTTTTTTTAAAACGCTTCTTTATAGTCTGGGTGCCAATGGGGTGAACCTTTTTTTGAGGTATGTCGTCGGTTTTTTGATCGATTATGATAGATTAAGATGTGTAGATTCCGAATCCGAGTGATGCCACTCTGTGAAAGTTGAGCATTTTTTGTAATTCAAGATGGCGGCCAAAATTTCGGTTCCGTTTTCAGTTTACTGCGATTTACGCCAAAACGAAGCGTCGGACAGAAAAAATCATTCTTACCTTTTTTTTAGTTAATTAAATTTCCAACAGATTGATATCAAATCCAACCCTCTATCTCAAATACTAATCGAGATATGATTTTTCAAAAAATAGGTTAGTTTTCGAGAAAAACGAGAATTTGAGTATTTTTAGATTTTGTTCGCTTATATCTTCTGACCTATCCATAGAAATCGTCCAATTCAAAATCCCTCTGGGGATAATTTTGTTCTCTACAATTTGAGACCAAGTAGACCTATTTTCCTTGCTTAGTTTTCGAGCTACAGCTATAAACATATAGCCTATGTATCTCAAAAATCTTACCTTTTTTGAAGGTGGTCTCCTGCACAAATCTTTACCTGCTTGTATTGAGATTTTCTTCTGTAATAATTTTTTTTAGATCATTTCCTATTGGTTTACCCACTTACCGATCTGAATTTAGGTTATGTTCAACTGTAAGGACCTTCTAAGGATCACAGACTAAGGAAACCCCTAACTTTTTAAAACGTTGACGGATCTCAACAAACTATAGCTCATTCTCTTCAGCTCACCAAGGCGGTTCTTTTTCATGTATTACATTTCAAATTTGAACGATATTAAAGAATTCTATTGATGGAGAAATATTGACTTTTTCTTCACATACCTGTAAAAGGCTATTTTTGTCTTATAAATGACTATAACTTTCAAGTCTTTATTGATAAAAAATCGTGGTTGGTCTTAAATTATAGATCAGGATTTTTTCTTTCATTTGCAAGTAAATTGATCCACAATACTTGTTTATTAAGTACAGAAAATAAGTTTATATAAGTCGATGAATTGACTTGAATTCACCTTATTTGACTTTTCAAGCATTTTTTAAATCAGACAATTGTTTATAAACAGCATATTGGACATCTGAGCTTGTAGAGGAGACATTTTCATACATTTTAAGTAGGAAAGAATGTTTTAATCTTGCTTCAATATCCATAAAGAAATTATTGATTAATAGTGAAAACATGAAAATTATCGATCAATTTATTTTCATGTTTATTAGACTAGATATAACTTTTCTATCGGCGTGATGCCAAAAAAGTTATTAATAGGAGGTTGTAGAGGAAGAAATTCTCTACAAAAGTATTATATTTCAATTTCATTTAACTCATCATTATCTTGTTTTTTTAACCCTTTAAAAGAATAGTGTTTGCATTCAATCAAACTGTGAGAATTCTATCAATTTGAAAACAGCTACAACTTATATGATAAGTTGGAAGGAAAAAAATAAAATATGATCAAAATGTAGAGAAATTCATCCTCTTCAATCTACAATATTCATTTCCATTTTAAGCCCTCGCCTGAATAAATAAAAAACAATTAAAGTACTTGAAAACATTTATTTTCGAAATTTCATTCTGATTCCACAGGTGGTTATCGTTTTTTTATGTTTATTGATAATTTCATGACTGATTATTATACATCTAGATATATAGATTCCAAATAACAATGATAACTCCTTTTCAAAGTTGAGCTTTCCTTGTAAATAAAGATGGCGTCAAAAGTTGGAATTGAGATTCCATCTCTTATTTATTGTAAGTGATATCCACATGCGCTGCTTCAAAATCGATAGTTTTCAGGTCATAGAATACAAATCGAATATCAAATTTCATTTTTACTATCCACAACACGGGAAATTCAAGATGGCTTCCGGAGAGGTGTTGTAATTTGAAATTTAAAGTGTACTGTATGTTCTATCCATTATTTCACACGTTTAGCGATTAAAAATATTGAAGAAATTAGTCTTTTCATGCACAGAATGAAAAATGAGCTATCAAAATATGTCATTCTTTCCTACTTAAAATGTATGAAAATGTCTCCTCTACAAGCTCAGATGTCCAATATGCTTTTTATAAACGATTGTCTGATTTAAAAAATGCTTGAAAAGTCAAATAAGGTGAATTCAAGTCAATTCATCGACTTATATAAACTTATTTTCTGTACTTAATAAACAAGTATTGTGGATCAATTTACTTGCAAATGAAAGAAAAAATCCTGATCTATAATTTAAGACCAACCACGATTTTTTATCAATAAAGACTTGAAAGTTATAGTCATTTATAAGACAAAAATAGCCTTTTACAGGTATGTGAAGAAAAAGTCAATATTTCTCCATCAATAGAATTCTTTAATATCGTTCAAATTTGAAATGTAATACATGAAAAAGAACCGCCTTGGTGAGCTGAAGAGAATGAGCTATAGTTTGTTGAGATCCGTCAACGTTTTAAAAAGTTAGGGGTTTCCTTAGTCTGTGATCCTTAGAAGGTCCTTACAGTTGAACATAACCTAAATTCAGATCGGTAAGTGGGTAAACCAATAGGAAATGATCTAAAAAAAATTATTACAGAAGAAAATCTCAATACAAGCAGGTAAAGATTTGTGCAGGAGACCACCTTCAAAAAAGGTAAGATTTTTGAGATACATAGGCTATATGTTTATAGCTGTAGCTCGAAAACTAAGCAAGGAAAATAGGTCTACTTGGTCTCAAATTGTAGAGAACAAAATTATCCCCAGAGGGATTTTGAATTGGACGATTTCTATGGATAGGTCAGAAGATATAAGCGAACAAAATCTAAAAATACTCAAATTCTCGTTTTTCTCGAAAACTAACCTATTTTTTGAAAAATCATATCTCGGTTAGTATTTGAGATAGAGGGTTGGATTTGATATCAATCTGTTGGAAATTTAATTAACTAAAAAAAAGGTAAGAATGATTTTTTCTGTCCGACGCTTCGTTTTGGCGTAAATCGCAGTAAACTGAAAACGGAACCGAAATTTTGGCCGCCATCTTGAATTACAAAAAATGCTCAACTTTCACAGAGTGGCATCACTCGGATTCGGAATCTACACATCTTAATCTATCATAATCGATCAAAAAACCGACGACATACCTCAAAAAAAGGTTACCCCCCTTTTTTGGAATTTGGCACCCAGACTATTACCAGATATCCGCCATTTTGTATTTTGTACAAAATATTTTTCATCTTCATGATCTTTCAACCGATCTTCATAAAACTCGTATGTTTAAATGAGAGATTAATTGTAAAAAAAACTGTAGAAAAAATTCAACTTGATCCACTCTAGAATTACAAAATGGGGGCCTCTCCACTGGCCACTTAAAATTTTTGATCCAAATTGGATCAAGAGTTTAAAGCTGCGAATCGACAGTGCGAGGAATGTGCCGCAAATGCCTCAAGGTATAGTCTGTTGAAGCAAAAAAGACTCTCTGGTAAGATGGGAAAATGACTCTAGCTCAGACAATATTGGTTCAAAATTAATTTAAAAATAGGTGAAACATTTTATACAATTTGAGACTACATTTATAATTCTTGAACCAATATTGACCGAGCTAGAATCACTTTTCCCATCTTGCCAGAGGGTCTTGTTTGCTTCTTTGCTTTACTATACCTTGAGGCATTTGCGGCTCATGCCTCGCACTGTCGATACGGGCCTTAAAGTGGCCACTAGAAAAAAAGGAGTAGGTGTAGAAAACACATACTGTTAATCTCTCTCATTGAAACATAGGCTAAGCTTACTTACCGAGTCTTATGAATATCGGTTGAAAGATATAGAAGATACAAAATATTTTGTACAAAATACAAAATAGCGGATATTTGATGACCAAAGTGTTTAATGAAAAAATTTTGATTTTCTCTTTATTTTGAGATATTATGGATAACACAGTAGGCTACCGCATTTCCCGCTAGGCCCAGGCCTAGGGCGAAAAATTCTAAGAAGCGCACACATGAGCGTGATAGGATAAGATATGGTTGGGCAAGCAATCGAAACATTTTTGTGCAGCTAGCAACAAATATTTCAGTTCTAGTATGTCAGTTCTAGTTCAGACGTCGTAGAGTCAACATCGTTTTTAGTTAGCAGTCGTAGTAGGCTTATACAGTAGTCAGTAGTGTAATAGTGAAAAAGTGGAACAAAAATACGCCGAGCTTGCAATAGCCAGTGTTTCAATTTTCAATAGTATTTAAAGTGAATTTCGCCAACTCAAGGATTTAAAATAACTTCCAATCGAACCTGAATAATTTGTTTGTGAACTATGTTACGTTTCTTATTTTGTGTTTTGTAAACAACAATCAACGAAATGGGTGACCCAGTTACATTACCGGGGAATCTACAGCCAGAATACGAGGACAATGATCTATTCCATTTGCCATCCAAAGTAGAACTTGGAAATGAGGAGGATGGCATTGTGAACAGCGAAAAAAGTTTCAAATGTGAAATAAAAAACTTTAAAAATGTGCAAAAAGAATTATTGAAATGGGGATTGGAAGTCTATAACTTGAAAAGGAAGTTGTCAAGAGAGGACTACAATAATTTTCTTGAACTGTGCAATAGACTTTGTATAATTACAGAAAGAGTGGAAACCAGATATGATGTTGCGGAGGCCGACGCAAAAATTTACGAGAGAATTGAACAAAGTGTTGCAAAGCTTGCGGTGGGGATGACCAACGGTCAAAACGCAAAAAAATCTTTCGCGGAGGTGGTCCAACTACCGACTAGGAGGAAGGCAGCTGATGCTGCTGGCCAAACCGGAGAAGCAGCCGCACAACCTACAGCCAAACCAACCAAAACAGAGCCCAAGGTGAGGAAAATCATGCCAAAAGAAAACGTCTTGATTGTGAAACCGGAGAACGATACTACAGACGAGAAACAGAGCAGTGAAAATTTTGAAAAAGAACATTAGTAGAGAGCAGAATCTTAAGATAAAAAAGCCGTCAACGTCAGAACAGGTGGATTACTGCTGGTTCTAGACCCTAAGACTGAAAAAGATAAGTTTTTGAGTAATAAAATATTGCAGGAAAATGAAATAAAGGTAAGTGAGCCACTAATCAGGAAGCCAAAAGTAATAATATACAATGTTTGTAGTGATATGGAAATCAATGAATTAACAGAGGAAATTTATGAGCGTAACTTTTCCTTAATGGATAAAAATAAATTCTGCACAAACTTTAAGCCAAAATTCAAGCTAGGGCCGTAAAATGAGAAAACTGTCCACTGGGTCATTGAATGTTTGGGTGAAATTAGGAAGGAAATGATAAACAAACAGAGAATACTTATATACTGGAATTCCTGTAGAGTTCGCGACTATACAGCAGTTTCAAGGTGTTTCAAGTGCCAGAAACTGAACCATGTGAGTAAACATTGTCCTGATAGCCAAAGTACTTGCGCACACTGTGCTGTTAAGGGTTATGACATCAAGGAATGCCCAAACAAAGAAAAAAGTTCATGCTGCACTAACTGCTCGAACAATGAAAAAAATCACAATCATAAAGCAAATGATAAAGATTGCCCCACCTACCGAAAAGCGCTACAACAAATTATAGATAAAACAGATTATGGTATTTAAAAAATTAATTAATAAATTAAGAAATAAAAAAATTAGCAATAGCTCCATGAGTTATGAGCCCCAAAATTTAGGTCTCACACAAGTTCTAAATTGTATAGAAGTCTTCAACTTAACCTGTAAAACTCCTAAAAGTAGAGTAAATCTTGTATATAATTTTGGTGAGCATGTAGATGTAATGATAAGTTTTGTTAAATTAAGTGAGGGTACCTTTAAAACATCCAAAGGAATCGCAGCTCTAACGGGAAAAACTAAATTTACACATGAAGAATGGAAACAGCTTGACCAATTAAAAAATACTAATATCAAACTGTTTCAAAACCATATAAATAATAATCCATTATTATTGATAGAATGTACTAAAGAGATTGAGCTCAACTTCTTTTCAATTCTTAAAACTTTAAATGAATGGGCTAAAACAAATTATATATTAATTTTTGGTGTTGATTGTTTCAATGATTTTCTTGAGATGACTGCCACTAATCTATTGAGTAATGTGCTTGAGGCAGATAGTCTTAGATTTGTATTCGCGTACCGTGGTTACTGTGAACTTAAATTTCTCAGCATCCCTGATATTTCTGATAGTTTGAATTGTCCACCAGAAACCCCAATAGGATTTTTCCCAGGCAATACAAAACTCAAAGTTTACTTAAACTCTATGATAGAACTTCGTCACATTATTCAAAAGACTGATACAGAAAATGCGAAGATATACAAACAAATTCTCTCAGTAATAACACAGTCCAACATTGCAAGCTCAAACGGAGAAATTATGGATATCTTGAGAAAGAGTATGAATATTTACAATCATACAATAAAGCAATTTCTTTTTAAAACAAACTTAGTTTATACAATGGGTTTTTGTTTGGAAGAGGGAGGGAAGTACGTTCAATTCCAGCCTCACCAATCAAGATTTGAAACTATGGAAAGATACGTCCTGGTGACCAAAGATACAATACTTATGCTTAATGGCAAATTATTAGCAAATATAAATAAATTAAACTTCAAGGATTGTAAATTACCCAATATCAAATGGTATGACGGAGTACCTGGTTGTGGGAAATCCTACTTTATAGTTTCTAAGCATAATCCTGGAAGAGACCTTGTCCTTGGTCAAACACGAGCTGGCATAAAATCTATTCATGAAGAAGTGGTTAGGATGCATGATATTGATGATGAAAGGAGCATAAACTTAGATTATAGAACTGTGGGATCTTACATTATAAATAGCTCAGGTGAAAAAACTTATGAAAGAGTTTTCATTGATGAAGTATTGTTAATGCATGCTGGTTACATTGGTTACATAGCTGAATTGAGTAGAGCACAAGAAATAATTGTAGTTGGTGACTCACAACAGTTACCTTACATTGAGAGAAGCTCCTTGGAAACGAAATGGCATGAAATGTGTGTGGCTTCTGTGAGCCATATGCATACCTTTCAAAAACCCACAGATGCCCAGTAGATGTTTGCTATACACTTTCCCCCCACTATAACATCGTCGCTACGCTAAATAGTAAAATCTCATCCATACTTCCGACACATAGATTAGGTGAACATCATTTTATATTCTTGGAGACCCTTTTCTTGACCTTCACACAGGAGGAGAAACAAAGAGTAGCTGAAGCACTAAATTGGGGAGTAAATACTTGGAAAGGATGGAAACTTCGTACTATTCACAAAGCGCAAGGACTAACATCTAAAAACGTAGTATTAATTAGAGTAGACTACCGGAACAGAGACATTTATAACAGTATCCAACATGCAATAGTTGCTCTTTCACACCACACCAATACTTTCAGATATTTAACTACGAGTGTAGAAAAAGATGCAATAGACAAACTCATTGATAAATTAAGAACAACAAATGAAACCGATCTTGAAAAGTGGAACAGGGATAGATTATGCATGCTTGATAACAGACTTGATCATGGCTGATATTGATGAAATTCTTACTTTGCTGGAAATTGATAACATCACTCCTGGAATCGATGAGTATATCAATTATGTTCCTTCAATAAATGGAACAAATATTGAATTCTTAAATATCTTCTCGACCAATATCTGCAGCCTTTATGCAAATTTCAATCAGTTAATCTGTTGTATAAACAGCTTAAAAACAGATATCCATGTAATAGTTCTTACTGAAACTTGGCTAACCGAGAACATTCCATTTACTTACAAGATCCCAGGTTACACCAAAGTAAATAAATATTCGAAAATTAACAAATGCGACGGTCTGTGCATTTATATTAGAGATAATATTGATGTCAGTGTGATCGCTTGTGACATTGTTGATGCAAACTCGTTGTGCTTGGACTTGAAAACACCAAATGATAAAATGTTCAGAGTTATAGGAATTTATAGATCACCTAGTAATCATAACACCAAGAATTTTGTCAACAGCCTGAACCATTTCCTTGACAATATACCCAATTCAATGAGTGTTTGTATGGTTGGTGATATAAATATAAATATTCAATCAAATAGTATACAGGTTCAGGAATACATGCATATTTTAATGAGCAAAGGCTTTAAATCTCATATAAATGAAAGTACTAGAGTATCAACCACATCTGAATCGTCATAGATCATATCTTTTCCAAAAACACAAATAGCAATTTCAGCTTTATATTTGGGAACATCTTCAAGACAACAATAACGGATCATTATTCGGTTCTATTACATTTAGGTAATGAACAGAATTCCGAAACCACTTCAAATCAAAATATGCCTGCAAACAGCATAAAAATCAGACTACTTGCTGAAAAATTGGAAAAAGAAAACTGGAATACAATTTTTGGAAATGAAGATATAAATATACTTGTTGAAAAGTTTGTGGAACGGTTAAATGGTATTATTAATTCAGTCAAAACTGAGGTAAACATTCCTCGCCGAAATCGCCCTTTGAAGCCTTGGATAACGCAAGGAATAATAAGATCAATTACTATACGGGATAGAATGCATGATAGAATAAGGAAAGGTCCTGCAAATGCTGAAGGAGAAATATTATAAAGTTAAAATAGAGCAATGTCAAAGCAATAGTTCAAAGCTTTGGAGGAGTATTAATGAGGCAATCAGGGAAGGAAAAAAGGAGTGTAACAGGATCAGAGTTGAGGCCAAGAGGCTGAATGACTTTTTTACCAATGTTGGTGAAAGACAGGCTATAGCTTTGAACAATGAACTAGTGAATTCTCCCAACTTTGATCACAACAACGATATAACCGAAACACCTCTACTGAATTCCTTCTTCATGAGACCAACAGATTCTAAAGAAATTGAAGAGACAATAAAAGAGCTGGAAGATAATTGCGCCCCAGGAATGGATAATCTCAATGGGGATTACTCGATTAGTCCAGTGCTCGATTAGTCCAGTCCCTATCCTACATTAAGAAACTGAAAAACTGGACTAATCGAGGCACCTGGACTAATCGAGGCGCAGGGGTTCGATTAATACAGTGACTCGATTAGTCCAGTTCTTCAATGAGATGAGCGAGTGCCTCGATTAGTCCAGGACTGGACCAGAACTCGATTAATACAGTGCCTCGATTAGTACAGTTGGCGTACTGAATTCGTACCAGGTGATGAATCCACTATATGCGTTGACAAGGAATTGACTATAACTAGACGGCGTCAAAGTGGTTGTCTAACAAATTTCAAATAAAACCAAGGCGGCGCGGCGCGATCTTTGAATTAGGTTGCAAATGACAATAGCTTGGTTTTCATTATACAACCATGTTGTATTTATTCATAATGTAATATTCTGAATAATTCACCGGTATCTTTTAACTTATTGAATCTTATTATCTTTGTTTAATCTATTGGGTCGCCGTCAAAGTGTCTCCCCGACAACCGTTCCCCTCTTGGTTTTGAGCACAGGCGTCAACCAGTACCCTGCTGAAAATATGCCAGTGCCGACAAAGTGTCTCCCCGACATCCGTTCCCCTGCTAGAACGAAGGATACTCGCTGTCGGGATCGTGCCCGACAACGATTCCCCTTGAGCGCTGCCGACAAAGTGCCTCCCCGAAATCCATTCCCCTGGTCGAACGAAGGAGACTTGCTGTCGGGATCGTGCCCGACAACCATTCCCCTGGAGCGCTGCCGACAAAGTGTCTCCCCGACATCCGTTCCCCTATTGGGCATCAACACCAGCTTGTATAGTCTGTCCAAGCAAAGAAGACCCTCTGGCAAGATGAGAAAATGACTCCAGCTCGGTCAATATTTTTTCAAATATCGATTTGGTCTCAAATTGTAGATCAGAATGTTTCCTACGATCGACACCAAATCGATCATTTTTACCAATATTGACTGAACTGGAGTCATTTTCTCACCTCGAGGGTCTTCTTTTGCTTTATAAGGCGGGAAAGTAGTAGGGCTACAATCACACTGCTTAACACATTCTATGAATTTGATTATTAGAAGAAAAGCTTGTTAATGTTGTGATTGATACGACTGTAAACATTAAAAGAAAGAGTATATTTCTCTTCTCAAACTCCTACACATGAATGAATGAAAGAATAATTTTCACCAGTAAAAAGGCAGGTGAGTTACAATCAAAACAATTTGATTCTAACTGTGAGAATCACGACAAGAGAAATGAATGAGACTTTAAAGCTTGTATGGAATGGCTATAAAGCCTAATTTGAAATAAACTCTACCAAATTTGACCAAGAAATTTTGTCAACTTCATGTTTATATTTTCATCCTCTAATTTCGTAATTTTTTGATAGGCATATCCATAATTATGATTATGGTTAGTATCACACGATAGTATTTCTATTATCTTAGTGAATCATAAGAGATATAAATATGAAATCAATTATTCATCTCTCAGGGACTATAATCAAAGTCTATGGGAAAATAGAAAACGGGAGAATTGAAATAGACTTAATAGGCTTTTTTGTAACATGCTCCTCTGCATCAGATAGAACGTAAAAAACTGCGTTGAGCACCGTTCCAAAACATTTCACGGGATTTGTCCAACGAAAGTTTAAAGGCGAATATTTTTTTCACAGAAAATCCCCCAATATAGTAAAGATTTTCAATTTTTTTGTTTACAAAGTTCAATGTTTCGCTAATTTTAGGTGGAAGGTAAAAGTAAAACTGGAAGGGATTGGTGTGGAAATCTTCAAATGCTCAATACTGTAGTTGTAGTGTACAGGGGATGATTAAAAAACCTCACATTTTATCCTTGAGTGAATCATAAACACTATTTAACTCAATCGAAAGATCTTGTCCAACGCGGGTGCAAGGGATGTTAACGCCCTGCCAAGCCGCAAAGCGCAAGTTGAAATCTTAGTATTGGTAATTACGTAATATGAACAAGAGTCAAAAAACCTTTTTTTGTTGTTTTTTAAATATAGTTACTCTGTCTTGCGAAAGAGCATGCCATATATTTTCGATTATATCTCGGTTCATAGGCCACATAGAGTTCTGGTTTTTACAAGTTGATTGGTAGCCTACTATCCGACACTACAATTTAAGCAAAATTTTCATTGGATTCGGTGTTAATTTGTTTTCCAATTGAATAAATGAAATTTGAAATGATACAATTTATTTACCTGTGTATTGATTAGTGAATCAGGTGTTGAGCGAATTCCATCACTTTTAAGTTTCAAAAGTAAGTTATGTGTTTATCAGCTGTACTCATCATAATTATGTTATTTTAATTTATTGCCTTTCAACTCCAAAGTCTCTGTGTTCTAGGACTCGCTTCTGAATTATTCCGCTCAAAATTTTATAATTCGGTCATAATTTAAAATGAAAAGTAAAAAGATGAAAATAACAGTATAATAGTAGCCTAATTTTGAAAAAAATAAACACTTTTTTAAATGCACTAAAAAGAAGAAAATAACTTTCTTGATCACACTATTGGTTAATAGGCTCTCTTATATTTCTGAAAAAAGTATTCAAATACAGCTCAAACGGAAAAAAGTGTGTCTCAAGACAAATTGAGCTTTAAAAAGTAGAAATATTTGCTTAAAATTCTAGTTTCGAGCCACAATTTTTCCTTTGAGTTGTATTTGAATATTTTTTAAAAATATAAGAGAGGAATTCTATTAACGTATGAGTTGTATTTGAATACATTTTAAAGAAATATAAGAGAGAATTCCTATTAACTAATAGTGTGAAGAAAGTTATTTTTTTCTTTTTGGTTTGTTTAAAGAAGTATTTATATATTTTTTAAATTACTGTTATTTTACGTTCCCACTCTATAAGAATTCTGAATTCACAAATCATTATTTTCGCTCAGCCAATTAAATACCTCTAATAAACTCGAACAATAGGTGACATTCCAGGAGTAACTAGAAATTATTTAGTCATTAAAAATCAACATAATATTCTACTGTGTACTATTATTCCTTTCAGCCCAAATAACCAATTAGAATGAATGAGTTAGCAAGTAGTAACCTCAAGTTATTAATACTCAACATAAGCAGAATCTTGACACTCGTGTACTGCTGCTACTAATTCAAAAAAAAACACGTCCACTACCCTTGCACTAAACCAAACAATGTATAATTGGATAGATCAATGTACGGATCATTAAGTTTTGGATGTTCGTTTTGAGATTAAAGAATAGATGCTATTTTCGACAGGCCTCTACCTAGACCAGACTGGGGAGCTGTTCTCATCGCTAATTAGGGTTGTTGAGTTGGAAAACCCATAGTACTGTATCTGTGGAGCGTGGGAGTCCAGATAGATTGTTGAATTCAGTGAATGGGCAGGATGTATTATTTTTAGAATTGGAAGTAGTAGCTCAGTGTCTAGATTCTGCTTATTATGTCAATGTCTGCTTCCTTCAAAAATATTTCTTAATGAACATGTGATGATGGTCTACAGTCTACAGGGTAAGGGTAATGAACTTTACATGTACGGAACCTGATATAGACAGTGTTGATCTACAATCGATTTCGGGTACATAGGATGAGCAAATAGGTAGATTGATCGATAGTTGGTGTGAGGGGATTTTAGCACAGAAATTGTAATGAGAATATAAAAACTATAAATCTTAAAAGGAATATCAAAAATAATTTATTAGTATTTCTTTATTTCGTATTTTAAAGGATGAAATAGGAAAACCTTTGACTGTACACAACATGCGATAGTATTTTTTCACAGTAGGAATAGCCTAAGTTACTCCTAGAAAATTTCATTTGCAAAATCGAGAATTCAATGCCTTCTGATATTATCGAATATTGTAATAATTGCTTCTACTTTTTCCAAGCATTGATAACTTTCACTTGTTGAGTACCAGTAGTTGTGAATGATATGATAGTGTGAATGTGATATGATAGTTATACATATTGAATGAAAATATTGAGTTTTACATGAAGCACATATCACGTTATTCATCAAAACTACGTAGGTAGAAGTTGAGGATTGGATAGGATTCAGGTAAAACAATTATTCTCAACTACTGTTATTGAAACATCTATTGTGTTGAAGCTCTTTGTTATTGACACAAAAGATTTCTGGGGCGACTCTCAGAATGGGACAGAAGGTGAGATGGAAGTCATCATAGAAGTTATCGAATAGCAAAGATTATAGAGGACCGTTGTTCATTTTACAACAACGGATGTTTTGACACCCACCCTAGAAAACAAAAAATCGTATGCAACGAGCTGGAATAATTTGGTAAAGGGGTGCTTTCCGAAACTACCGGCGCCCAGAGTACAATAGAGCCTACGTGTTTAGAAATTTATGTCTGTGGTGGCCATGAACCACTGGACATATAAGTGTGAATTTGGTCTCAAATTTAAGAGAACTTAATTTCGCCTTGAGGGATTTTGAAGTACGAATGAAATAACTCACAATTCAAAGTCACAAACTTTCAAAGTAACGGAATAATTCTTGTAAAAAAATATGGAGTTTTCAAAATCTATAGTATTATATGTTGATATCACCAATCAATTTATTAATATCTAATGATTTATAGAAACTGAATGTATTTTAAACGCCAGTTCATGAAATTCTATATTTTTCACAAGGACTCTCAGGTATTCGATTAAGGATACAAAGAATCATAATACCTAAAAGATTGAATCTCCTCCAAACACTCGGTGGGTGGGTGTTTAGAATACAGATATAATTTAATCACCTTGCAAAGTTGTTCAACACAAATAATTTATTAACATTAAATTTCATTACTAGGAATGGCGTCTTAGCTCTGTATGATATTATTGCGAAATGTGTGTCTAGAGTGCAGAAACCCCTGGATTCAAAATAATTACAGTTTTGATAACATTCCAGCAAATCCAAAGTCCAAGGTAAATTCATAGGTTAATCAAGGTGAATTCCTAGGTTAATCAAGGTGAATTCCTAGGTTAATCAAGGTAAAATAAAACATTTTAACTAAGTTTCAGTTAAATGATTCAATTTGAACTTATCCAATACTCTTTGGTCCTTCTTTTTTTTAAATTCACGATGGACTCTCATTAGGCACGATACCATCATTCTTCCCTCTCCCGTTGTGCTCCTGAGCTATATCCTTCTTTACCCTACGACGAAAAGCCTACTATTCGATCTCTCAACAGTTGCTGTATTTAATGGAAAAACACTTTGGATGAGCAATGTAATCTTGGAAAAAATCAATATCACTTTGAAAAATATCTGCTTCCAAGAAAGTTTAGCTACTAAAGCCACGTTTACACCGGAATGTTAATAACATTAGTTAATATGATGAGTTACATAATATATATGTCTATATAATAATACATTATTCGAAAAAGTTATTAACTAATGTTATTCAATCCAGTGTAAACGTGGCATTAGAATTTCCTTCAACTCATCTATTTGCAAATTCTTATTTAAAAATAATTTACACCACAGCCCTAATTCCGCAATTAGAGCTTCTTTCAAATATGTGGTATTTTGCAAAAGTTCAGTAAATTCATTCGGATAAATCAAATAAATAAATTATTATTAATCCCCTTAATAACATTTTTTAAATGCCGTAGTAAAGCACGGCTGACATTCTGTCAGTTTGGATGATCAAAACATGGAAATCAAATGGAACGACATAATATAGGCTACTCTTTTCAACATAAATACTGTAAGAATTATTGTCAACTAGCCGGCAGGCTCGCTTTGCTCGCCTTCTCCGCCTAGCCTGGACCCCCGACAGTATAGGAAGTGTAAGTGAGTCAAACAGGCTCGCTTCGCTCGCCTGCAAACTCCATTCAGAAGGGATTCGAAATTTATTGAGCACAGCATTTCTACACCTAATATGGACCTGTTTACCTAATTTCCACATTTAATGCCAATTCGTTCTAGAAAAATCTAAGAAAAACTCAGAAAATTCCAAAAAATAGTAACACTAATATTAAGCGTAACCTTGGGAAGTATATCGGACATAGTTTGAAACTTGATGCAATATCTTCCAAATTAGTTCATCTATAATCTCGTTGAACCATTGAATTTACAGTAAGGGTAAAAACATAGTGGAGAGGCGAGGCTAGAGTGTAGCGGGGAGCGTAGCTGAGCGGGTTAAAAATAGAACATGTGGCAGACGCGCTAAAACATAGTGGAGCAGAGAGTGGCGCTGGTTCCCGCGGCGACCCGCTACCCTCTCCGCTTGTGAATTCTACATAGATTTCTTTTCCTAGAGGGATCAGTAGAGCCTAGCTGGTTGAACCGACAACATCGTGTCTATGCACTGTGAAGTGATTTAAAATTGGTCTCAAATTGAAGAGAAATAAATTTCGCCGAGAGGGATTTTGAAATACGGATGCAAGAGTTTCCAATTCAAAGTTACAAACTTTTAAAGTAACGGAATAATTCCTGTGAAAAAAATATGGAGTTTTCAAAAAATTGTAACTTGGAAACGGTTGATGATACAGAGTTCTCAATCTCTTCCAAATTTTGTTCTCTTGGAAAAACATGTATGAAATTTTTTTATCCGACGTTTGGTTCGGCTCCAATTCACAAAAAACTGAAATTTTGCACCTTTCACCCCCCCTCCACCAAAAACCCGACGCTCATAGGGGTGTAACTTTTTATCAAGCAATAGGGGGTGTATAGAACAAGTTGGCGTAGGAATCGTCCTTTCTCTTTGGATGTTGAGGTTCGGCCTTTTTTTTGAACTAATTGCGCCGTACTAATTGTTTTAATTGTGGAAAAAGGTGGTGGAATTCTCCCAAAGCCTTACGATTTGAATTCAAGGGGTGCACTGCACATGTCCTAATACCGCCTAAAAGTGTAACAATTTTAAGCGCACTGCTATCATATAACATATCATCATCACTGTCCGACGTCATTTTGCAGACTGAAGATTACTCAAACCTCTCGGCGAGTTAACGCTACGCTCGCCGCTCCACTATGTGCGTGTCAAGCCTCGCTACCATCGGGGGTCTAAAACCTCTCGGCTACGCTCCCCGCTACGCTCTAGCCTCGCCTCTCCACTATGTTTTCACCCTAAGGATTGGTCGTATCAAGGCGGAAGATATGCAACCCGCAACACATCTACAATTTTGAAAACCTGATTACTGGCGTAATCTTGAACGGATTGCAAAAATATTTCAACACAAAATTTCTAGTCCTTATCTGAACCTGCCCACCAAATATCAACATTTTCTATCGATTGGTTCTCGAAAAAATTGGGAGAAGGCCGAAAACTCTGGAAAAACTAAAATATTTGGCGTATCCTTGAAAAGTTTTAAAAATCCGTTCTAAGCGCGCGTCTAAACGTCCAACTGAACATGCCTGCCAAATTTGAACGCATTCGGTTCAGTGGATTTTCAGTTCTGGTGATGAATGAATGAATCAGTCAGTGCCATTTCGCTTTTATAGATATAGATGGTAGAATAATATTCAAATTTGTCGCCTATTGTCAGCTGTTGAAATAAAATTCATCCTTTTTAAAAACAAAACTTCCCCAGACCCCCTACTAATGCACAGATGCACCTTTTCTAATTTACTTTAGAATTCCAATAACTTGATTTCAAACTATTTCATAACTTTTGAAGTGATGACATTGATATTGTAAAAGAATATCAATAAGTATATTGACTAAAAATAAGTCATGAATATCAGCTAAATAAAAGATAACTAGTAATCTAGTACTTGATGCTGGTTTGTTAGCATCATACGCATTCAAACTATTATTCGTTCTATTATTATTCCAATACTGCAGAGATGGTAAAGTACACAGATAATAGAACACATAAGTATCCTTGTATCCTAGATCAGATTTTCGCTCGATGAAAATATGGGTTGATTTTCCAACCTCTGTATAAATTTCAACTTTCAATTTTTGAATGAATCCTAGTAGTTCTGTGAACTACTACTTAATGTTTATAGTAATATTATTTTAGTACACAGGTAATTCCTTTTTCTTTCATATTTTCCTTGAAATGACTATAACTTGAAATATTCCTTGAAATATTTCAAATAACTTTATACATACATCGTCGCACAATTTCCACAGAACATTCCTGTCCAATTTCATCACAATGTATTGCCGCGTTTCGTCGTAAACGCGGAACAAACATAAAAAATTCAAAATCGTCGTTTTGAATCTAGAACTCACTTACGTTCGGTCAATTAATAGATTAAGGAGGTATTTAGGAGGTCCTGATGGAGCTAGGCAAACATATGATAATTGGGGCATTAAATAGAAATATCAGCTTTGCTCTGAAGCTGCGGCCGAACTGTTGAATTACATGAGTATGATTATTGTAAAAAATAAATTCAAAATTGATAATATGATCACCTCTCACAATTTTTTGACATGAACATGTGTTATATTGAATGTAACTCCATTTACTCCAGCTGGATAGCGTTGGTCAGCTAACGATAACAGCCATTATACGCAGTACTTGGGATTATGCCTGAATAAGGAATATTTAATTCTATTAAAACGAGAAGACATGAAACTTGGTGACTGTAACAATTCTATTCATGTGACTTCATTTCTAATTCTCAAACAAATTCGCTTCGGCAGCTGGCGGTCGGAAAGAGTGCATTTCAAATGCAATTCTATAATGGCTCAAATCATATGACTTGTAATGAGCTATTCAGGGTATAAATTCAAAGGTGCCGTTTTTGAAAAACCCATGAAAAATACCGTTTTTGGCATATTATTTGCCATTTTCTCCGCAATTTTTTATTGGATTTGTTTCGTTGATGGCTCAAATTGTAGGACATAATAAGGGTATTATAAACACCAATTTTCAAATCGAAAAACGATTTTGGTCGATTTGTAGTGATTTTTTAAAATTTTCATCCCCTGATTTCACCCCCTACCCTTGGACCAATTTGACTGGTTAACGAACTTGACCAAGATATTAACACTGATAATTCCTGTGCAAAATTTGGTCGCTCTCCGACGAGCCCTTCGGGAGTTATCGACTTCATAGGAATCTGTACATATATATATATATATATATATATATATATATATATATATATATATATATATTGTAATAATAGATACAGAAGACACTTGTAGAATTGTAGACACTTGAAAAATAAATAAAATCAAACACCCTTTTTTGAAAACTTTAAAATTATAAAAACACATACATGTTTCGGCACATTAGCCCATTCTCAATGTGGATAAAAATAGTAATCAAATAAAATAAAATCAAATGTGGATAAAATAGTAATAGTACACTTGTACATTTAGAAACTAGACTTAACTTTCATTTTTGAGCCAGGGATATTTCGGCTGAAGCATATATATATATGAATTTGAATGGACATCAAATTTGTGTTCTAGGGACTCGAAAACGTGTAAAAAATATATCACATCATAAATTTTCGATTGTTAGGGCAAGACCAATAGTGCATTTTTTTTAATGAAATGCACTAAAATAGACCATACCGGAATTGTGATTTCATGTGATGTTATGAGGGGACAGTTTGTCGGGATCGCAACCGACAACGGGACCCCTAGAGCGTTGCCGTCAAAGTGTATACCCGACATCTGTTCCCCTACTAGAAAGAAGGAGACTGGCTGTCGGGCCCGTGCCCGACAACCATTCCCCTGGAGCGCTGCCGTCAAAGTGTATCCGCGTCAGCGGAGCACCTTCTAAAACCTGCTTGGAAAGGGGACCAGTTGTCGCCGTCAACCGGTCTCCTAAAAACTGGCTTTAAAAGGGGAATGGCTGTCGGAGAGACACTTTGTCGGGGAGACACTTTGTCGCGTACCCATTAAGGGTCTATTAATATTTTTATGATTTACAGCAATATTTGAAATCTGTATTGGTAATTATTCAGAAGCTGAATTATTGTATTCATGAAACTAAAAATCTAATGAGCCAAAAAACCTTTAAATTTGGCTCTCTATATGTGACTTTATTTACCATAACTTTTTGTATTGAAATTTTAATATTATCAACAGTCTTGAGGGTGGCCGTGGATGAGTGGGTTAAGTGCTAGAGTTAAAGCCTCCACATAAGGCTAATTTCAAAACAAAGAAATATTTACGAATCCACTAAAATATTTTTGGATTGGAAGTATTCAAATTATACATCGTGAAAGCGTATATCATTGTCAAGAATATACGCTTTTATAAAATAAAATTGTTAACTAGTAAAGATCTGTACGATTTAAAACCTATCAGTAATGATATATGTTTGAAGGAACTCTTCATAACCCCAATTCTGCGTTCAGAAATGCGAAAATATCAATAAATAATCAGTTATCAGTTCAATAATCAAAAATAAATGAGCAGTCCAAATTCAGTTTATTATCTAGGTAGATCACTCCGAACTTTTTGAGTTTTCATTGCATTAAGATATAAAATCCGAAAAATATGAATAACTTTTTTATTTGTTGTCAGATTGACTTGAATTTTTATGGGGAGGACACTAATATAGAGAGGAATGTTCCTGTTTTTTGTAGAATAATTCCAAGGCCCCTTCCCCCCCCCCCCAGATCCAAAAAACCGATCGGGCGATTTCAGTAATTTTAAATTTCCCGGCTTAGAAAGACTTGGCACGAAGGCATGTGATTGGTTGATAATTGCACGCGGAAGAAAAAAAGAAAAGTTGAGAGAATGACTCCAGCTTGGTCAATATTGATTCAAAAATTATAAATTTGATCTCAAACTGTAGATAAGAATGTTTTCTACAATTTGAAATTCGATTTTTGATTCTTGAAGCAATATTGACCGAGCTCGAGGCATTTTCCCATCTTGCGAGAATGCATTGTTTGCTTCTTCTCTGTGTGAATTGTTGTCTTAGATCAAACGATCAAAGCCTTTTGAAGTTCCAAGAAACCTACACTTGTATGCGCATGTCTGTCCAAGCAAAGAAGACCGTGTGGCAAGATGGGAAAGTGACTCCAGCTCGGTCAATATTGGTTCAAAAAATATTAATTTTGTCTCAAATTGCAGATCAGAATGTTTTCTACGATTGAGACTAGATCAATAATTTTTGAACCAATATTGACCGAGCAGAAGTCATTTTCTCATCTTGCAAGGGGGTCTTCTTTGCTTAGACAGACTATCATACTAGGCTACATCATCATTCTATAGTATTATTGCTGATAGTGATGTAAAGTCTCTCCAAGCAAAGAAGGCATTTTGGCGAGATGGGAAAATAACTTCCGCTTGGACAATATCGGTTAAAAATCATAGATTTGGTCTCAAATTGTAGGAAACATTCTGATCTTCAATTTAAGACCAAAATTTTACTTTTTGAGCGAATATTGACCAAGCTGGAATCATTTCACCATCTAGCCAGAATGTATTTCTCCCTTGCACAGACTACAGTAAATAGCGAGAAATTACTACAATGATCATCAGACTCTATAAATGAGTGCCTTTTCGCTTTCATTAAATTAGATTAATTACTCATATCGGTCTCTTTATCCTGTTGGTCAAGTGCGAGGCAGGACTTGGTCCTAACTTCACCGTTTCAATGCTGTAACGAAGTAGTCATATTTTATTATCTATAATTAATGTACTTGTATAAAGTTATTCTATTCACCTTCTCTCATTTTACTCTCTCTTTAACCTCTCCTCTCTATCTCCTCTCTCGTTTTATTCTCTTTATCCTTCTCTCTCATTCTTTTCAATCATTTCACTGCCTCATTCACTTTTCAATCCACATTTTCCTTTCTCTTTTCTCATTTTACTATTCTCTCTATCTCTTATCTCATTTACCCTCTTTATCCTGTGCTTTCTCTTCCTTCTCTCATTTTACTCTCCCTTCTCTCTACTCCTCTCTATCTTTTCTCAAGTTTCTCATCTAGTAATACACCAAGATATATTATAGTCAGATTGCATAACTATTTGACAATCACAATTTATCTGATTGCACGCATACCGGGTAACTATGAAATTCAAGTGAAATTGACAAGATGTGGTTAAATTGAAGAGCAAATATTTTGTTTTTGAAACATGAGGGATTTACGTAATTACAATGTGCCATTAAAGGTCATACAGTTCAATATCATTATCGCTTCCATTATGTTAAATTTTTGATGAAACACTTATTGTATAAAATATAAAACTTGATTTCTTAATTTTCTTTTCATTTCCTCTTCTATCAGTTATATAGTCTTTCTTTCTGGGGCTGATGCTCGCATAGGCTCCTGTGCGGGGTTAATGGGAGATGGCGACTGGTTTTTAGGCAGTCAAGACCGACGGCTTTACGTCTCCTTTAATAGACGGGGTGCCGTATCTATGTGATAGTACTGCGTTCGAAAATATTGTTCCCTGGTCAAGGATCGAACTTGGGTCCTCTTGCTTATCAGAACTCGGACCAAAGTTTTTTCCCTTTGCACCTTTTTTCTCCACAAATTCAATTTTGTTAGTATTTATATATTATGACATTCATATAAATATAAATGACATTTATTTATATCTATGGTATTTATAGTATTATTATTATTATCATCCATGCTAGCTATTATGTCATGAATAAATTCAAACTACAAAATCAAGTTGTCACATTTAATTTTGGCTATAAATGATTATTTTATAGAATTAAGTTTATTCTGAGCTATATTCTGCAAGTCTTATGAAGTGCATAAAATGATGTTTTATGAATAATCTTTTTTTTTTTAAATGACAATAAAATTTAATTGGAATTTGATTGGATATGGGTATGTATTATTACGGTATGTAACTGTATTCATCATTCCTCAAACTAAGCATAATCAGAATACAATTCATTCAGTCAACTAACTATATAGTGATAACGAGAAGCAAAGATATTATTATTTCCTTCTTCATGGCCATTCTCGCAAATATGAAGAGAAGTTACTGGGTGTTTTTGAAGTAAGTTATATACATATACAAGTTCTTTATTGATCTACTCAACAATGAATGTAAGGCGCTATAAATGGAAGACAAATTGCTATAAATCGCTATACCATTAGAAAGACACTGATTTTTCAATTCATAACTTAATAGCTAATTCAATTAAAACTACTACTAATTTATATACAACATTCTTAATTTTTCAACAATTTATGTATAATATTACATCTTATCAAGATAATGTAGGCTATATTGAAAGTATTCAACATTTTTCAAGATCATTTAAAGGCGCCCATAACCAGATGAGATAAGGAAGCACCCTGAATGCTCTCTTAAGCTTAAAGGAATTCATTATAGTCAGCCAGCATTTTTAAGAAATGAACTATACAAGAATGAATACGATACTTGTGGTAGTTATTTAGTAGTAACTTAGCCTACATACAATGATTCTTAGCACGGGAGTAGTGAATAATACAGGACTAATAGCAAATATAATTTTAGATTTCAAGTACCTAGCTGAACATTCATATTATAGGCTAACTTTTGCTCTCTTCAAAATGAACTGTGGAGCCAAAATTTGCTGCCAAAATGACGCTTCCTCCTCAAGTCTTCAATACTCTTGCCTTGCCTGTTACGGAGATTTACTTACTCCTTTGGTCTTCCACATGGATCAGTGTCTGAGGAGTCGTCCTTACCGTGTAGTGGTGAATTTTCTATAATTTTACTTATTTATTGCAAGAGAAATAATTTTAAAATTTTGAACTTTGATGGCATCTCCCACATAGAATTTTCTCGGGAGTGCCTCTTATTCTCAGTAAATTTGGAAATCATAACTAAACTATATTTTTTAGAGTACCTCATTGTATACATTTCGTGGAGGTTTAATGTTTTCTTTGTACTAGTTTGCTTACTGAGAAATGAAAATTTATTATTATTCATTTATTTTTCCCGTGGCTATTTTCCTACCGGTAACCCCCTCCCCTTCCACCAATTCATGAAATTGAGAATGCAATTTATACGAAATTGATCATACATTCCTATTATACAAGAGTTTTTACAAGAGCACATTCATTAAGCCTATATTCCAAGTAAGCCTACTTGTTGTGAAATCCAAAGGTTTTGACTTAGATTTTCAAAGACTGAATTAATCTACCCCTTTTTGGTACATATCAGCTCTAAAAGAATAGATCAAAATTCAACGTGTGACCTCAAATTTTCCAAGTAATTTTATTGACTATAATCTTTAACTGAATATTTTTTCCATAAATAAACAATATCAATTGGAAAATCAGAAACAAAAAATTACCAAAATTTAAGGGTTTTTTTTCAATTTTTAAGGGTGAAGCCGTACCCTAGGATGGCAGAAAACTTCAATTTCGGATTCAGCGCACTGGAATACAGTCATAATATAAAACAATTGGAAAAAAAACTTTCGCACCACTTGTCTGACAAAACTACCATTATTTTACTGGGCTATCATATCGTCAGAGTTTTACTGGAAACCTGACGTCAGAGTTTGCAAGCTACTTGAACTGATCGATAACTTTTGCCGTCGGCGATTATGGCAGCGTCTCTAGTGTAACGCTGAGAGAGTGATATAGTTGATTCCACATATTATAACCGGTTCAGCGGGTCGCATGAATTGGCTAAACTGGACTAATCGAGCGCCTTGCACATCCTACCTAATAAACCAACTTTACTGTACTAATCGAACCTCTAGACAAATTGAAATACACTGCCTCGATTAGTACAGGAAAAACTGGACTAATCGAACCACTCTCATAAAACAACTTATATATTTGAAAAACTGGACTAATCGAGCACTGGACTAATCGAACCCTACCCATCTCAATAACACAGTACTCAAGCAAATAGGCCACACTATTTCACAACCACTAGCCACGATTTTTAATGAATGTTTTGAGCAAGGCTACTTCCCCAAACACTTCAAAAAAGCCAAAATAAAACCTCTCTTTAAGCAAGGAGATCCATCAAATCCTGGCAATTACAGGCCAATCAGTCTTATCAGTAATCTGGCAAAAATTATGGAAAAGATTATAAAGAAGAGATTAGTCCTGTTTTTGAGCAAACATAAAATAATAAATGAAAATCAATTTGGATTTCAGGCTGAGAAGAGTACAGAAGATGCATTAATTAAATTTGCTAATACTGTTTCACAAAACCTGAATTCCAATTACAAATCTATAGCGGTTTTCTTGGATATCAAAAAATCTTTTGATACTATTCCACATTACTCCCTTTACAATAAACTCGAGAAATATTTCTAGGGAATTTTTCTAGAATTAATTAAAAGCTATTTGAGAGATAGAACACAGTCTTTAACAATAAATGGATGTACTGATAACTCTAAAATGACCTCTTACGGGTTGCCTCAGGGAACTGTACTTTCACCAATCCTTTTTATTATTTATGTGAATGATTTACTGAGCCTGAAACTAGAAAACTCAACAACTATATCATTTGCAGATGACACTGCAGCTGTTTTCTATGGAAAATCGTGGATCGAGGCTCATGAAATTGCAGAACAGAATTGTTTTCTCATTAAAAAATGGTTAGACAAAAACACTTTGAGCTTGAACATTGATAAAACCAATTACATCACCTTTGCACTCAATACAACTGGTAAACCCGACGAAACTATGAATCTGAGACTACATTCAAACTGCAACATGAACTTCAATAACTGCACTTGTCCCATAATAAAAAGAGTAACAAGCACAAAATATCTAGGCGTCATAATAGATAAATATTTGAAGTGGGACATCCATATCAAATTTTTATGCAAAAGAATCAGATATCTTTCTTATAAATTCTACGAAGCAAAAAAAATCCTAAACTCAAGTCATCTTAAAATGGTATACTTTGCACTGGTACAGTCCATAATTCAGTCTAGTATTTCAGTATGGGGGCTGTTATAATTCCCACTTGGAAGAGCTTTTCATAATTCAAAAATCAATCATTAAAACAATCTTAAAAAAGCCTAGACTTTTCCCAACCAACCTGACTTTTGAAGAGTTTAACGTGTTGACAGTTAGACAGTTGTATGTAATGAATGTAGTGAAGTATATATTTAAATATAAAAATAATTTCATTTGCACTAATAATACTATCAATAATCAATACAATTTGAGACCCACCTCAAATAAGTACCTAATCTATCATACTAACATTGAAAATATTAGAAGACAACTCATATATTTAAGCACTAAAATTATAAATAAAATTCCTGACAAATTATTAGCTGTGCCAAGATAACAAAAAAAGTAAAAACAGATATCAATGCTTGGATCAAAATTAACTACTTCTTCTACCTTTGAGAACTATAATAAGTTAACAGAGAACTTTTCTGATTAGTGCGCTCACTTCCCCTTCTTGTGCTCTATCACATCCCTTTCCCAGTCCTTTCCAAAAATTCCAAGGATCAAAAGCCTTCCTATGACATGGGTAGCCATAGTTGGAAGAACTTTTGATCCTCTACCCTTCTTCACCACATAACATGACGTATAAATTGCCTTCTAATATTGTATTGTGTTCTCATATTTATGTTATTTATTTTATACTGTAATGTTTTTTTATTGATGTAATTAATTTTTATATCATATTGATGCATCTTATGTGTGTGTGTGAATAAATGAATTGAATTTATTCACCTTCAAAAGTGATGCTTTTATGTTAGGAATGTATTCTGGTCTTCAAGCCATAATAAAAAAGCTTTGTCCATTAGCAAAATAGACATAATATGTTATGTTACTTGAAATTCACATCTTTCGAGTAATTATACACACCATCCTATATAATAACTTTAGACTGCACAATATCATCAAGAATAATAATTGAATCTATTTTAACTTACTAAGTTGTTAGCCTGTATATTTATTTCTTTAATCTAAAACAGTTATGATAGAAATAATGCATGTGTATGATAAAATAATGTATGTGGGTGTCGTCATAGTCCGTGGGGAAAGGGAGGAGTTCAGGTGTAGGGGGAAGGGGCGCTTTTTGGTCTGTAGGCCCAGGGGCGCTGAACTGCAAAATTCGGTTATCATAAATTCGGGATAACATACATCATACTATAAGATATACTATTTAATAGATATTAAAGAAGATCTAACTTACACTTTAGCCCCAAAAATTGAATTGCAATTATAATTTTTTATGAATTAGCGGTCTATCTATTTTTACATGATAAAAATAATAAAATTTCACATAATAAAATGCTTTCTCATGCCATCTCTAACTTCATCTCATTACCCAATCAATACCTACCCAATAAGTTTGATGCCATTATCACTAGATTTCTATACTTTTAGAAATATAGTCTTTGTCGAAATGTGCACTATGCACCTATCTATTCTGTACATGGAATTGAACGTCAAATAAAATATAAAACCAAAATTCATACTATTATTTCACGATACCGAAACTGAAATATTGTCAAACTATTGGATTTAATCATGAAATATGCACATCAGTCAATAAAAACTTAAAAAAGAAAGATCACAGACAACAATGCAGTACACGTGCACGTGGCTGATGTCAGCTCCAAGTTCTAACGTTGAACGTGTAACGTTCTAAGTTCTAACCTAAAAAATAAAAATTCAAATCAAAATTACCTGGAAGCTGCAATCTGCGACTCTGCCAGACGGCAGACCTCGTCCTCTGAAGATATGTTCTGGTTTGTCCGAAACGTAACGACCATCGGTCGCAATTGATCAGCTGTAGTCAATCACAAATCTTCTTATTAGAACTAAAGGACAAAACAAAACAAGATTAGAGCTGTGATTGGCTACAACTGATGTGATCATGTGAGATGCTCCGCACATCCAAAACCTACCTTGAACCTCTATATTCGAATTCGATACTCGACATCGAGAATCGATATTCACAAAACATAAAATTCATAACCTCTAAATCTAAGATTGATTATTATTTACATTCTTTTATACTATAATACAATAATATTATATGTTACATGTAGGCTTGAAAATGTGATTTAGGATATCAACTTTTCAACAGTGTTTTGGAATTTTTGATTCTCTGAAATATTGAACAGTTTTATAAATCATGAGTGGAAGGATACTAGGTCGTTTTTCTCTAGATTATCATAATTTCTGTAAAAAGAATCCCATCAGAGTATGTTCGATCCGAGTTATTTGCAATAAAAAGACAGATACTTGTAAAACAGGAAAAAACTTTCACAGTAATACTGTGAATGGTTCAAAAAAATATTTTCAAGAATTTCACTGTCTTGAGCGAATAGGCCTACGTTGCCACTCAGAATTATATGCAATTCGGAATTACTCTAAGAAGAAAGTGAGTAGCTTTATAGCGTGTTCCTAATTTTGATATAAGTTAAGCTTGAAACTCATTTAAGAAATTTCAAAGGAAATTATAGACTAGCTTATTTTAAATGTGTGAAAAATGTGTGCACAAAATTTCCAAGTGATATTTAACTTGACTTATTTAGTATTTATTCGTGATATCAGTTCATAAAAAATAATATGACTTATGTAAATTTCTACCTTAGCCTATATTTCTGGAGTACAATTGCTGACCCTAACTCCTCTTAGTGAATGGTTGGGTTACTGATTAATTCACGTACGGTAACTTACTTACCGTATTGATTTTTAAAATTTATCAACTAACTTAGCCTACTTCCCAAATTTTTCTCAAGTTACTTCTATGAAAAATAACCCTACTGCAAGTTATATGGAATTTTTATCTTATGTTTTAATTTTAATCAGTTTTTTATCTGAGCCGGCTTGACTGTCCTTAGTAGGCTACCTAGTGTGAAAGACATTTTGCGTTTTTGAGTATCCAAAGTCTAGATCACTGCCAGGAGTCCCCGGATAAATTGCGACAAAAAATAAAACTGTCAACTTGAAAATCAAGATGGCACGGTATCCAAGTTCCTCAAAGTTATCATCAAGGAAGTCTCCCGCACTGTAAAAGCTTCTTTTTATCAGCCACCTTGATAACTTCTTTTTGAAAACCCCAATAGGGAGATCTTTAACTGAACCTGGTAGCAGGTTGAACAACCTGATTGCAAGCACTGGGGAAAAGTCCTTCACCTTCGATAACCTACAGCGTGGAATTTCTATCTAGCCTTCTGCGGATACCGTAGGAATGCACTTGACACCTGCTTATCTTGTTTGCCTTATCCCTCTTGACAGCTGTAGTGAGGCAAGAATGTACAGCCCAAAGACGGAGTGCAGTCTTCTGAAGATGGGCTGACAATGGGCGTTGAAATCATTGTGTGTTAATATCCACAGTGCTTTCTTTTGAAGAAGCAAGATATCTTGGACATGCGAAGAATGGCCACATATTAGAACTCCATACTGCACATGACTGACGAACACTGCATGGTACATCATTAGCAGTCGGTCAATACTCAGGAAATTTCTCAACTTTCTGAACAGGTATATTACTCTTGACTGTTTCCTGCTTACTTGGTCAATATGTGGCTCCCAACTTAATTTGGCATCAATTGCAAATTTGCAGGTTTTCATCAATTCCAAAACCGAGTCGACTCGACTTAAATGCAAAATGTCCGCACTAGGTAGGCTACTTATGACAGTCTGACTGATCCATTGAATCTACAGTAATGGAAATCAATTATAACTAGGGAAGCGCATGCGGAGGCAGCCGCAAATTGAGCGGAGATGTATAGATGAAATTATTCATACACATGAATAATGTGTATAGTAATAGCGTGTAAGCAATCCTTTTTTTCCTTTTTTCGTCCTTAATATGCAAATTTTTAAAATGCTCTATAGCCTATAACCTGGTCGTCCATGTCTACTATCACCATGGCAAGTTTGAATCAAATTGGTCGAGTGGTTCCGGAGGAGTAGCAATACAAAGAGTGACTTTCCTAATCCATTAGAGCTTCGCTTCGCTCCGCTCAATTACCAGACCATATGAATTGTATTATACAACTGTACCGTAGTCTATAATGCATTTAATTCTATGCATGTAAAAAAACATGCAACCTACTAATATATTTTGCCTAATAATCACTAAAACATAATAAATATTTTTCAAATTTCTTCTTTGTATCCTAGAATAAACGTGAAGTCATCGAAGAAAGCGATAGTGATGAAGATGATGACCTGTTGGACAAGCTGGACAAAAATGCGAAAGTTATGAAAACAAGTGTTTCGTCCATGAGAGTAGATGCCTTGATTAAAAGTGGACTTGCCCTTTCAAGAAAGTAAGTACCGTTTCGCTCGCCTTCATAAACCTATCAATCCAGGCCAAACTCAATAGCCTAATTTCATCAATTTAATAAGAAAATGTTGATATGAATGTATAGTTTTAAATATCATTGTGTTAATAAATTTTTCATTGCCTTCTACACTTTACACCACTTCAGGGCCACAGATTTCCTGTACGTACATGATCCGACATCCAGGCACGTACACTGTGCAAGAAGCTTGGACGTCGTTAGGAGTGGTATGAGAGGCGCTTTTTGAAGCTCTTGTTGTATAAGCTAAAGTACAAGACAAGTGTATAGAGACTGTATAATCATAGTGTGGACATTGACTGTTTCACTTTTGATTGGTCAGCACAGTCAAATCCACCATGCTTGTGACAAATTTACATTGAGATTTAAGATTACATTATATTACATTCAAGATTTACATTGAAATCATACGTTTTTTTGAGATACTCACTCCCTACCCAAAATTGCCTCTGCCACTTTCAGTTTTAAAATTCAAGAGTTTTTTTTTTTAAGTAAAATCAAAAGTGAAGAAACTATTTTCAATGAAGAGTTGGTCTAATTCCTTAATTATGATATTTCTATTGAAAAAAATTGGAAAAACAAGTGAAATAGTTCATGGCTACAATATCAACATCACAAATTTATTTCGATTACAATGATTTCGCAAACATTTTTTTTAATGGTAGAAGAAGAATTTGGATGAAACAGTCGACATTTCAACATGTATAAATCTTTCTTCATGGAACAAGTTCCAGTCCTAGTGATAATGAAGTACTCGTATATCTAATAAAATTCCCATTAAGTCACTTTCACTATTTTTTTATGTTAGTGAGCATTTTCATAAATGAAGTAGATATTTCACTCTGAACTATTTTACACGACACTGCAGTCAGATATTTGAATATTAGTTTAAATATAAACTACTACTCACGTGTGGGGCGCTTTCGGATTTTACTCCATTTTCAACACTGGAGTAACATCCGAAAGTGCTCCACACGTGAGTAGTAGTTTATATTTAAACTAATATTGAAATTTTCGAGTGCAGTGTCGTGTAAAACAGATCAGAGTGAAATATTTATAGTCTATCCAAATGAAGAGGACCCTCTGGCAAGATGGGAAAATACCTCCAGCTTTGTCAATATTTGTTCAAAAATTATAAATGTGGTTCTGATAGCAGATCAAATTGTTTCCTACAATTTGAGATCAAATTTATAGTTTTTTAACCAATTTCGAACTTTGCTTGGACAGACTATACTAGCAGTTCGTAATGGAAAACAAAATAGAGAAGTAAATATATTGAAAAATAAACTAGATTATATGTAATTTATAATAAATTACAGTTCATTGTACACAATATAATATTTTCTAATATGACTGTGGTTAGCGAGACTCTGATTTCACTCCTTTGGAGTGATATACATCGCATTATTTTCACAATGCCAAAAAATTAAGTAATTGGAAATATTCACTGTGAAATACAAGTCCTCATTTATTTTGAGGAGTTGATAAGAATTTGTCTTGGAAAACAACATAAATATTATAATTCCATTATTTTGTTTTCACAGCAAAATCGATACTTTGTTCTATGAAGGGAGACTACGGTTAAACGGATCAAAAATCACCAAGAAAAGCCAAAGGGTGAGTGAATTTATTAAACCTCTTATCATTCTTATTAACCTTTATTAATTTATTAACCTCTTATCTTATTTCACTATAGTTTGTTCACTGGGAAGAAAAAGTGTGCTTTTCGGTCGACCGATTCGCGATATTTATTCACTGTAGTGCTTGTTAGCTTTAATTATCTTTCTCTCTCACTAATTTTACACATTCATTCCTCTCTCGGCTTTGCTATAATATGAGCATTGGGCTTTCAACATGAAATATACTCTGATCTTATATGAATATAATAATATGCTCTAGTTGGTAATGAGAGGGGTGATGAATGCTGATGATGAGAGATGACGATTGCATTCTAGGCAGTTGGGCATGGGACCGACGGTCTTCTCTGAAAGATGTGGTGATTACTGGGTTAATCTATGATAACGCTACGCTGTGGCCAAACTTCGTTCCACGGTCAAGAATCGACCTCGGAACCTCTGATTATTTATAGACAATTACTCCAACGAGCCATCCTGTTGGTTGGTTATTAGTTCTTGAAGAAGTTCTTGGGGAAATTTTCAAGCTGCCTTCAGTTGCGTTTGAAGTGAATCAGGGTATTTTAAAGAATGGGTACCTCATTCTCATGAACTTTCAAATCTGGAAATACATGAAATAAATTATAATTGAACATTTATACATATGCCTACCTAAAAGGTTTCGAAACGCCGTTCCGGTACGTTTCGGCAGAAAAAACCCTGAAGTTAATTATACTGTATTAGATTGATAGCTAAATATTTGTCTTCTTATTGCAGCTGAATGTCGGTGATGAAGTGGATGTCATCAAAGGAGTCAATCCCAAAAATGACAACTTGTTAAATATTTCTCGCATTGAGGTCCTATCCGCCGCAGCCGATAAAGAAGAAGACGCCATCAGTGTCAAAATTAGAAGAATCAAACAACTCAATATAGAGAACTATGAGAAACACCCCTGGATTGAAGTGACTGAATGAGTATGCTACAAATTATTTTAATTTTGTTGAAGTTATACTGTAAATATAGCATGAAGTAGATTTGTTTAATTAAATATGGTTGAAAATAGAATTTCATTATTCTTTATTTACAAGAGAATTCTACCAGCCTGTTTCTCATCATTCAAAATTTTGACTGGCTGATTGACTGACTTCCATTGAGACTTCATTACAGTTGATGGAATAATAATTATGGTTGAGCGACTACTTTTTAATCAGCTTATCTTGTATAGGATCTGCTCTCGTAGGGTGCATAATATGCTACTATATTAAGGCATACTGCCTAGTGCTAAACGAGAAACATCATGATTATCAAAAAATGCATCAAATTCCATTTTATAGCAGACTGTAGCCATTTTTAAGTTGACAGGTATCCATGTCTGTTACTTATGCTCAGCTCTGTCGTCGAGCGGTCTGTGAGAGTTCGGTCCTAAAAGTTCATCCAAGTAAGCTATCGACTCGATATTCTCTCGCAGTCCGCTTGCTATGTCCTGACACAGCTGAGCATAAGCAACTGATATTCGTCATCTGCCATCTTATCAAAAGTATGCGCTACAAGGAAATGAAGGAAAAGGATTATCAAGATTAAGAGTACAAGAATCTTGTAATAAAATCTGTTTTATTTTATAACGTAGGCTACAGTCATTATTTATAACAGATGCTCTACATGGGAGATACCAATTTCTATTCGTAGAATCAGATATTCTTTTTTAATCGTACAATAAGATTGCAAATCTCAGTATAAAAACATCAATTAAAAAATTCGTGCTCTAAATTTCTAGTCAAAATTATTTTTTTCGGCCATTATGTAGTGGTTTTGTGAAGTGATCCAGTTTATTACTTTTTTTAATAAGTTGATAATTTTTTCAAATGAAATATTCTGTTTAAGAATGACTGATTTAAAATAACTGTAACCCACATGTGGGAATTCCATTTCCATTTGTGGAAAATGAGGTTATACGGCGAAGTGGAACAACCCTTGGGTCTCCCCACTATTAAAAGCCATACGCTAAATAATAATTTGAAAAAATGTAGATTGATGCCTGATAATAGGTCCCAACCTCTTCATAGTTCCAAAATAATACTTGAAAACCTTAGCAGATAAGGTAAGATGTGCAGTCTACGCATCACAATAATAGAAAGAGGCTGTGATTGCTATCCAATTTTCATTTGTTTATTTGTTCTCTGTTTTGAAAATCTATTCCAAAGATTTCATCTTTGATTATGTAGACATTTTTCAGCTAATCATCAACACGAAAGACTGCAGCAAATACTAGATGTCTCTGCCTTTTCATTGTCAATCAGTCAAACACCTAGAATATGGTGGCTTTACTAGTTCATAATCAGTCTATTGAACTGAAATTCAATATCAAGACGTCTCTGCAGTAGCTGGCCTTGTCTCAATTTATCATCCCACTAGCCTTAGTCTACTTTTCTAATATCATTATGGTACATTGCATTGTTTTTCCAAATTTCTTGCTGTTCGTATCTTTTTCGCCTTGATGAGTTTAGGATTCATGGATTATTATTTAGATTGAATTGTTTCAAAATAATGCTGAGATAGAAGATCACATGATTTCTTGAAAATTATGTAACATTGATGCTATTTTTGCAAGTCTCTTGGAAAAACAGCCCACCATAGCTCTATGAATACCTCATTCCTTTTCTCATTAACTGGATCATAAAATCATTACTTGAAACTTTTCCAAATAGGGTTTTCTATATTTTACAAAAAAGCCAGACCCAACTATAACTTTTAAAAGGATATTGAAAGTATAGCTTTATAAATTAACTAGAATAAGTTTCAGTGTTTTTATCATATGCATGAGATTGTAAACGTAAAGGTATTCTCTATTTTTCCTAATTAGTTTTTTTATACCGTAGAATCACTTGAATTACTATTTGTTTGTTGATCCTTAGATTCTAACTGGTTGATATCCACTAGAATAGATGTAAATTAAAGGTCTCTTAACTTCAAATGGTAACTTCAATTACTATAGTTTGTACAAAACAAGTTAGGGCTTGATCCCTTTGCCAAATTAATAGCGATAATGTGAAGTTGAAAAATTTCCAATTAGATCACTGATCTGTACATAGAATTTCATCTTATATGTTTCAGTATTATTAAAAAAGTTCCAGAGGTGAATTTAATTTTTTGATGGAATTGAAAAATCGCGAAAATATGTTTTTCCGAATATTACTTCTCTTAGAATCATAGGTTGTAAGTTTTTCATTTATATCAAGATAATATGCAGAATTCGTGCTTCATATTGGGTTTTAGATTATTTTCTTCCGACCTATAGTTTTTTTAAATACTAAATTGCTCGTTAATTTTGAGTCAACTCGATCAAAAAACATTAAATTTTTGTCAATCTAGGAAATTTTTTGTTTCAAAGGATAAGTAGCTGACGAAAGCAAAAACGTTGTAACAATATGATTAATTTTCTATTTCTTTATAAAAAGCAGTCGGGAGATCGTAATTTGGCTTCTCAGAAGTTTCCAAGTAAGGAGAGCGGTCTATGCATAGAGAATTGTATGTTTGCAAAGCTATTTGATTTGCGGTTGAACAGGATCTTAGAAATAAGACAGTTTCACAACCCTTCTTGGTTTTTCCGAAGTAGCGCTGTCTTTTCGTAATCCAGTCACAGTGTTTGCATTCAAAGAAGTTCTAATTTCATACAATCTGTCAACGCACTACTTCATCGGCTGGCAGCACAAGTCTTAACTAGTTTTGTACAAACTAAGGCTCTATAAAGTCGTTTATAGAGCCTTAGTACAAACAATTTACCTAAAAATATTCACACCTAAATGTTTCAGTATGTGATTTGAGTTGAAGATATTATTAAGAAGTTTTGAAAATATTAAGTTTGTGATGATAAAGTGCCTAAAACACTCATATTTCAATTATTTCAATGTTACTCAGAGTAATCACAACCAAAATTAACAATTTCCATAGAATAGTCTTCTTCGAATTGATAACGCACATTCTATACAGGTTTATGAAAGTTATAGTATTCCAATCTACATTCGGTAGTTTTATTCACAATAGTCTCTACAATAAATCCTAATGAAGATCTAGAATAGGCTTATAGATGTCTCAGGTACTAAAATTCAATGTTTGTTATAATTATGCTTATACGTATGACAATGAAAAATATACGACATTATCATATAAATTTTCTACAAATCTCGTGTACTATGAACAATTATTTATTTCATATTTTATCCAAGTACAGTAATTTGATTATCTATGTAAGATAATATTGATAACAATAATAACAATAAAATCATCAAACTCAATTAAGAAATTGGATTCTTGTATTCAACATGTATTTGATTATAGTTCACATTCATTTTTTCTTGAGTATTGCTGTACCAGTCTTTTTTGAACATCTAAATTTCTACTTCTCTTTCATTTTTTTGTGGTCTTTAATGCAGATTGAAATAATTTTTCTTGGACCACCTAAAACTAGACTTTTAATATTATTATTTCAGAATTTGGTAGGTAACTGGCAATGGAAGGCAATATAGTTTATAGTTGTATGTCTTTTACCATGATTCGATTTCCTTAAGCAATAAACATTATTATTTTGATAGCCTACTACTTGAAGTTGAATATACAAATTTGAACGAACATCACACCTTTTTTCCTGGTCTCATAGGTATATAATCCTCTATATATATTTTTCAATTTCAATAAATCCTTCTAATTTCAGTATGATTTTAACGATAATGTAATCAAATAGTGTTTAAACAAGTACTGTAAGTACTAAATGAGTTGGAAAATTATTTTTTAAATTCATTTGTACCGAAGCGAAAATAATTCATCCAATTAATTCAAAAATAGAAATAAAATTAGTGTGGAATTGTGTTTACTGTTTAAAAGCGTAAGCATGGTGTTTACTGTTTACTGGAGTAGATAATGTTACATGCTCACGGATTGAAACTATGATAGTTATTGAAATAAGCTTGTAAATAAGCATTATGAGCGATCAAACATGCCATTGCTGGTTGTTGTATGTTTTACGGCATGCACTAAATTTCTATTACATTATTATTGAAATATCAGTTATTCAAACTCGTTCAATTTAATTTGATACTTTCAAGTGAATATTGATAATAAATTTGTAGAGTGAATAAGAGTTGTTGGGGATGGGTATGGGTTATAAAAAATTATATTTTTCATGTTTGGTAGTATATTAACTACCAATTAACTACATATTCATATGTTGTCCATTTTTCCATTTTTATTCACTAAAATGATCACCAAGTATGGTAGGCCTAACAGTTATTGAAAACCACTATTCAGCTTCCTCAAATTCAGAGATATCTTGTCAATATTTAGATAACCGATAAGCTAGCTAAGTCTGTTCTTGGAAAAAATTGTCTTCCAAAACTGCATCCTGTATCATTTCATCACTTGATAAAAGAGAAGTTTATTCAAAATAGCCTACGAATTTTATCGGAATTTTAATTATTTGAGTTTTTTCAAGAATTTATGTTCAAGAATGATAAATCAAACGCTTATAATCAGAAATAAAGGATTATAAGGTCTTACAATCAGAAATACTCTTGAATAGGTCTGGTAGCCTACCTCTATTGAAAGGTATTGAGGATAAGTTATCAACTATATGTGATTATTCAACATTTATTTATTTTTTCCCTAAATAGCTCTATCACGACGATTCAAAAATAAGTTTTATTCTTTACACAATATTTGAATTGACAGCTTGTTACGACAATTGCTTAAGAAATACAATTTGCTATTTATGACTGGAGAATAGAGGGAACGGTTTCAACGATTTCAATCAGAAAAAATTAGCATACGTTTTCAGTTTCTCATAGATAAAATTACATGACAGTATATTATATAATTCTTATTGGAAGTTTGTCTCGAGTATTTCAATAGATAATAATTACTATAATTTATAGCGGTATAACAAATTATGTCAAAATTTACAATAATATTCAACACGATTTTCGAATTGTACAAATATATAGCCTATATAATAAATATCGATAGGAATCTAAACGCTTCGAATAAATCTATAAATAAATTTAACACACTGTACAAGATCCTATTTCAACAAAACTATAACACTATTAGTCATTCTTACACAATGTACATTGGGTATAATGTCATTTGGCAGGCATTGTGGTATATTACCAGTAGCCGAATAATAAATAATTTAATAAGCTTTCAGCCACTAGCCAATGACAAGGAGGAACTAATTCAATAAGTACTAAGGCGTTCTAGATGAGAGGAAGGCTGGATCGACAGATGCGACTTTTGCTGTGAGAAATGCGTGCATGCAAAAAAGAAGACCTTGAAGAGAAGGACATTCCAGTTCCTAAGAAAAAACAACAAATAAATTATCAATCTCAACAACTTTTACCATGAATCAAAAATCAAAATCCTTCAGGTATGATTATTTCATTATTATCATAAAAATCTAACTTCAATAGGTAACTTACCATTTAATCACTGCATTCCATATATTTATGAAAATACTATAGAAAAATTGTGACTAGAATGCATAAAATTATTACTCTATATTCACCGTGCATTAAATATGTTGCATTTTAATAATTTTTATTCTCCTTGTGATTAACATTCGAAAATTAATTGTTTCGTTATTTTGTTCTGGGGTTCTTATCCCAATGACTGTAGAAGAATCTTATGTTAGCGAAACTTTCAAATTGGGATGCCATTGTCATTGTTGAAAATGACCTTACTGTACTTTATTTGACTTACTCCACCTATTTACTTCTTCCACTCCACGGCTGCGACTATTACATAACAGTGCATAGGAATGTATTTACACTACCGATTCGTGATTTAATTCAATAATATTCTACAATGAAAAGTAAATAGAAGCCAACTTGGAAAGCCTTATATTGTACTGTATAGAATTATTTCAAAATGTCATTCATTGAAATATAACAGAAGCGTGATTGTTAAAAAAATTGAATTGAAAATAGTGAGTAATTAAATGATACCCTTGAAATATTCCACTTCAACTTCTCCTCATTCTTCATTTTTACAATCGTAGTTCCAGGAAGTGTGCCCATTGAAGGTTGAAATATGATTCAGAAACTTGAATTGAAGTTAGAACTTTTAGAGAAGAATGTTGTAAAAGATTGAGGTATATGAGAATAATATTATCAAGTTGATTGTAACATATAGAAAATCAAGTTTGAACTCCAATTTATAATGATTGACGAATTTCATATTCTTGGTGAATAGAAAGCTTCCTTCCTCACCTGAGTTTCAAACTTCAACCAAAACAGATGAAAAATAATTTTGTGAAAAAATTGTGTCAATACCACATTTTTTATATTGATAGAATAGAACCGGCATTTTTATGCTTACTACCAGAATTTTCACATACTTTTGTTTCGATTGCCTTGGTTTCGGAATCTTGGAAATGTAACTTGAGTCGACTCTTGCCGTCATCTGATGACCCCCTCAGTTGGGAGAACTTGTACTGCCACGAATAGGCGCGAGCCTGCGTGTCATACAGCGCAAAGCCAAGATTCCAGTCCAGAGTTAGACCAGCGCTTTTACCGGCTCCACCCGCTGTAACATTGAACGTTTTGCTCTGCAAACAGAAAGATAATTGTCAATACACACTATAGTTTCCAAACCTCAACCAACCAAGAATGTTGTAATTTTCATCTTCTCACAATAAAAAGTAAGGTAAACTCTCATTGATTTCTCCGGAGGAAACTCATCTGTCCCCATCATGCTTTGACAACTTTTTCAAATATTTTATCCATGTTTCTTTAAACTTCGAATATGAAATTCCAAGATTAGACCTGTACTATAGCCTACTCCGTCCACTGAGTGTTCGGACCTAAGCTCCTCCTCCGAGTTTCTGACGTCATGATCCGACCAGCTCAAAAGCGGTCGTAATTGCCAGGAACGTAGACATTTATAATCGTTATTGGAACTTCAATATCGATTTTTTGAAGGGCCTTAGAAATATTGATGTTTTATGGTTGTTCAGAAAAATTTACATCCTTATAACATGAGAACAATCATTATCATTATCACTTGATAGAATTATAGTTGATTGAACATAATATTTCATAATAATATTTTTGTTATTATCATTTTGACTGCTCAGTACAAGCCGGGAATTTCAAACTCATTCAACTACACACTACTGAAAATTCGAGTAGGCCTATTATAATTTATAACCTAATCTGAAGTTTAAACTTGCAATAAATTAATCTCATCACTGTTTGTACTTTGTAAAACCAATTTACACTGTAAAAGCCATTCTTTTTTTTAAGAACTATGTTGTTTTATACATATCCGACAAAAAATCTTCCATGATGAGAGGCTTGAATTATGTAAATCAGCTGAAAGAGTGCAAACACGTAAATTTTGATAGATCCTCTGAAAATTGAAAGGCTTGCGTATTTCCCAGATTTTCACAGCATGACTGTGACCTAAAAAGTAAGAGCTGCAGCATGATGACCTCACTTGCCATTGGCTAAAGCCGCCTGTGACGTCAAAATGGGGGAGGAGCTTAGGTCCGAATACTCCGTGGACAGAGGTGTTTCTAGCGATGAAGTGTATATAGTATAGTATAGTGTGATGACCTAGCTATCTCATGATAAAGCTGATTTACTTCTAACAATCTAAACTCATAGTTTCACTTATTCCACTTTGTGTTTCGTGTACAGCTGAAATTCATACTATTCATTGATGTATCTGTCTATATTTAAATTAGATTTAAATTATTATATTAAAATATAGTTTAGTTTATAGTATAGTTTAGTTTCTTATAGTTTATATTATATAAACTATTTTATAAACTAGTTTATATTATATAAACTATATTTAAATTATATTTCAAATTATATATTTATAAAATAACATTACATTTTTTCATAACCCTTCTATAACTGTTTCCTTTAAGAGAGCTCTGAGTACTTTTCCAAACCAACAACGATCTTTCAAGAACAAAGAACCCATGAACAGTCTATTGTAGTTATTCTTTTATCAAATTGTAGATTCTAGATTCCATAGATTAATTGTGTAATATTTTTTGTTTGATTTTCTTAAGAATTCATGGTTCCATTGCTGCTCTTTTATCGCTTTACAATAATCATTGAAATAAATAAAACACTAGATTCTATGTAATATTAGCAAGATTATTCTCACCCCAAGTTTCATGACAGCTGCGCAGACAGAGCAGTGCCATGCACTTTCTATCCTCAGCAGTTCTTGTCGTGTTTCCACTGAAAAGTATCTCGATTCCTGTCCAGACGTTTGAATCAGGAAACAGTGCTGTCTCTCATCAACGTTTTCAGAATCTTTTATAACTCTCAACATTGACTGGTATACTTTGAACACCACACTGCATTCTAGCCAGTCTCCAATGTTCAACTTGAATGAAACAAAAATAAATTAAACTTTAAACGTTGGGCTACATAAAATAATTGATATATGACAGACAGACAAAACAGATAGACAGAATGTTTTTTATTAAAAAAATTACAAATTACAATAAACAACCTCATGTACTCAATCATATACATAGTTCAAAAATCAATAGATTAAAAACATCATCTTTAACCAATTTAACACATTTCAACCATTGCTGGATATTTATACTATATAGCCTACTCATATAAAGTATATTAAATCACTAAATATCTCTGAAATGTAAAAAAAGAAAGATAATTATTGTGAAGGTGATATAACATTGGACGATGAATGAAAATGATGAAAATATGAGTACAAAATTACGAATTTCATGAAAATGGTCTGCATGGGCGTGTGCCTGTGCGCAAACCAGAGTTCATTACCAGATTTAAAAAGGGTGGAAATGCCTTTTGATGCACTCAGAAGCTTCTTGAGAATTTTATTATTATTAATCAGGAGATGTTGGTCAATTAGTAGTACAAGATTTCTAGTTGAGTGGTGTATACAGATTATGAGAACTCGAGGGTAAGTAGGAAGGTTGCAACTTAAGCCTATTAGTGAATTTATAGGTCATGATCCGTACTGTAATTTGTTGTTATTATATTTTCATAATTGTCTAGTCCCAGCTGAAATAGAAATTTCTTTAATTTTAACTTGAAAGAGGATTTTGAGACGCCATGGAATACAATTTGATGTGGGAAGTGGCGAACCAAGTTACGGAAAAGAACATGTGAAATATAGAAAGAATTGGATTGAGTAAAAGATCTCTGGAGGGGAATAGTAGTAATACCGGTGTTAATGGCATATCGTGTTTGATGCATAATTATGTGTTGCGGGCCCAAGAATGTACATATTTGAGAATAAATGTGTCAGAATGTTTTTTATGAAGAGCTGTCGTACTGATAGAACCGCACACTCTTCAAAAAGAATGGAGGTCGGAAATCGAGGGTTTTTTCATAGCTGCTTTCAAAATGGCTTTCTGTACAATGAAGAGTGGTTGAAGATTTGTTTTGTATGCACCACCCCATGCAACAATGCCAAACTCCAAAATGGATTGGATATTTTTTCTTATAAAAATATAAGATCGATAAAGCCTTCTTTGTGATTCTTAGTACAAAATATTAAATTTGTTTTTTTCGTTCTCTTTTGAATAATAAAACAATAACAGTGATACTATAGGCCTTTTATTTCTTATCAATTATTGCCTCAAAGAATCACGTGTTATACTATAATTAAATATTTATATAGGTACCTATACTTAGTTATCTTTTGGAGTATTTATGAAATTACCATAAATAATGACTCATTAATATAGAATCCATCATATGATATAGAATCCATAAATGTAAAGAAATTAGCTTGAGAAATTTCAACTCATTGTAAAAGTTATTTTGGTAAAGAAACGTTAAATATGTATTACACTTACTGGCGGTGAATCGAATAACAATACATCTGTTCCTTTTAGCGTAAGAAACCTCGGCTGGTAACTCTGCCATGGATGATTATTATTGTTATTTAGAATTCCTTCATTCACCCAGCCCATGTATTCTATCCTTTCGGCAGCTGGGAAATTACGATTATATAATTTCATCTAGAACAGCACAGTAATTTCAAGATTTAGTTTGGTATTTAATTTAAAACAAAGTTAAAATTCAAAAAGAATGAACTCTTTACAATCGTACGGTACAATTATTATTTTTGTTGTGATACTGCTAGTCATCAATTTACTCTTCCCAAAGATTGATATAGAAATGAGTTACTGAATGGATTTATTATAGCCTAAAACTTATTTTATTTGATAACAATACCATAATTATTATTGTAGGCAAATTATTTCGAATGATAATTTAAACCTATTATTACTAGTACTGACTCTTTCTAAACAACGAAGGAGATTTTTTCAAATATTATTGATTGTATCATTTTAAAAATATTTTGAGAGAATTAATTTGATTCAAGTCTGACTCAATGCTATATTTGCTAAACCATTGAAAACTTATAGAAGTGGCATTTACTAACTTGTAAATGTGTCAGTCCGAGTATATTATCACTTATAAATTTCAGCCATTGTGATAAAATAGCAGCATCATCACAATGTACAACTCCTGTGCTAGCTCCATTCAGTCCTCTTACTTCAAAGGCATTCGGCCTCAATTTGTCTGTACCGAATATGTAGCGTGTTACGTATGCCATCATCAGAGGAACTGTAATTTAAAAAAGTAAGCTTTAATATGATGTATTGGTATAGTTTTTCCATAAAAAAATCAAATATGTAGTAACTTGGCCTAAATAAATTAAGATAATGAAACCAAAAAAGAGTAATCTATGATAATTGATTCAATAAAATCTTGAAGGTCCTCGCATTCATAACATAAAATATTATCTAGACTAGAATTATAAAACAGTTCGAGGTCTATTGTTCTTTTTAAATAAAAAGACAAGATGTTGTCAAAACACTGATTCTATGATTTTTTGAAATAAATCAGTGGTTTAACAACATCTTTTATTTTTACTCAACATGGAAAACTACCACAATAATTTGAAGGTAATTCAAAACCACTCTGATTTAATAATTCGTTTATTTCACTGCATTTTGACATACATTAAATCTGTATACATACATTAAGTATAATAATTGAACATAAAATAATAATAGAATCTCACATGTAACAGAAAAAAAGAAAACCACAGTGCATCCCTCTTTAGGTTGAACCTGTGATGAGGGATGGCTCGCTCTCTAAGAGAGTCACTTAATATAATAATACAATACAAATTTTGAGGTAGCAAACAAAACAGTACATTTTATACAATAATAGGTGCGCTTTTACAAGATAAGATCTGAATATTTAATATTAACAATAGATTTTCCATGAAAAAAATTTTTTTTTCCTTTTTTTAAATTGAATAGACAAAAAAAATTCCAAAATCAATATCACACTACTATTGAACTTTCTCTTCATAGAAGCGATTTAGTTTATTTTTAAACAAATTATAACTGGTTGTATCTGCTATATATGATTGCAGTTTATTGAAAAGTCGTGGTCCCTTAGCAAATGCATGTAAGGAGGCCACTCTACTTCTTGTGAAAGGTTCTTTTAATTTATTAGAGAGATTACGAGTGGAATATACACGTTCTTCCATAACTGGAAACTCTGAACGTCTTAAATACACAAACTTCAAAAGATTTATTTCGAATAGGGTATTAACACTAAAAACGCCAAATTCTTTGTACAATACTTCAGTTGGATATCTTATAGGTTTTTTAAAACATATTTTTATTATTCTTTTATGAAGAATTATGAGAGGTTGCAAAATTGAACTCCCACAGCTTCCCCAGGAAACAATGCCATAACAGATAATTGACTGTATCAATGCCAAGAATACCATTCTTAATTTATATAAATAGGTAGAACATTTGAACAAATTTAAATCAACTGAACAAATTTATAAATTAATTTTCCAATTTTTGAGCAAATGTATGAAATATGCGAGTTCCACCGTAAATGAACATCCAATATTACACCTAAATATTTTCTCATCTATTTTGTTTTCCATCACGAACTGCTGGTAAATATTTCACTCTGAACTATTTTACACGACAATGCAGTCATTGTTTCGTTATAGTAGTTTATATTTAAACTAATATTCAAATTTATGACTGCATTGTCGTGTAAAATAGTTCAGAGTGAACTAAATATTTTATTTAATTTTCATTCTTCAATTAGTCGAGTCATTCTAGGGTTGGAGGTGGAACTAATTGCAACAAAGATGTTTTATGGTGGAAATGGTAGCTGACACCCTCCTATTTAACGTGTAAAAAATCCCACTCTCAACTCGTGTCAGAAAGTTGTTTTTTTGGCCGCCATATTGGAAAATTTTGCTCATTTTTTGTTTTCTTAGAATAACGTCAAAACGAAGCGTCGGACAAAAAAACTTACTTAACCTTTTTTTTAGTAAATAAAATTTGTAAGAGAATGGTGGTAGAATCATCTCTTTATCTTTACTAGAAACCGAGTTAGGATTTTTCAAAAAATAGGTTAATTTTCAAGAAAAACTGTAATTGACTATTTTCAGTTTTTGTTTGCTCAGATCTTTTGACATATTCCTTTGAGTTGTTCAATTCAAAATCCCTCTGGGGATAATTTTGTCCTCTACAATTTGAGACCAAGTAGACCTTTCTTCCTTGTATAGTTTTTGAACTGGAGCAATTAAAAGATATCCTTGTATTTAAAAAAACACTATTTTGGGGGAAATGGTCTCCAAAAAAAATTATACCGTGCTTGTATTGATATTTTCTCTGATAATAATGTTTTTCAGATCAATTTCTAGCAGATAAGCTACTCACCGACCTGAATTTAGGTTATGTTCAATATTAAGGACCCTTCAAGGATCTCAATCTAAGGATACCTCTAACTATTGTAAAAGTCATCGGATCTCAACAAACCTAAAAGGATGAAAATTGTTCATTTGAATGTAATATTATAATATATTACTTATTATATAAATCTGTGTTTCATTTATCAATTGATTTGAATCTAATCCAATGCTAAAGTCGATTGTGTAGGCTATTGATTGCATTCAGTATTTTGAGGTTAATTTCTTTTGCATCCTTCTATGTCTTTCCAAATGGGATTAACTGGATTATTATGATTTTATTTCAACAATTACAAATATCAATATTATCATTTGATGATATTTATATCATTGATGAACAAAGTATTTTGGCAATTCGTTTTTTGTTAGTTACATAGTAGATGTATATCCAAGACATGAGGGTGATACATATCAGATACGTATAATCAATACCTAAATAATATGTATCTCAAAAGCGGACATTTTAACGTATCAGATAGGTACTAGATACGTAAATTTATGTATCCGATACATACTGTAAGTATCAATGGAACATATCCAATACGTATCTGATATGTTCATGTGCTATGTTGGTGAATGATCTTCAATACTGCATGAGATTTATTACTGAGAATTAGCCTAGATATTTATCATCCACTCGACACATTCTCTACCTCATTTGAAATTTTCAACTTATTCATTTATTTATTTATAACTTATTAGGTAAGTTATTCTAATATATCAGTTATTTCACAAAAACAATGAGCGGACTTCCACTGTTATCTATTTCCTTTGTTATCACCACTATTGATATGTCTGTAGAACAATTACTCTTCCAAGGTAACTTATTTTTCTAATAACATTTTATTATGTTAATCAATTATTTTGCTTACACCTTCAATAAATAAATATTGGAACTATTATCATCATGTCATCCAATTCGTTATCCATCTCTATGCTCTATGGTCGTATTTTCAAAAATACTTTACTTTGTGATGAATTTGATCATAAATATATAAATTTCTTTGGTTCTATTCAATACAACAATATACTTATTCTCCGGGAGTGGATGGAATCTATTCAAAATGTCTGATTGAAAATTCTTCAGCAATATGTGACCCATTGGAGCACATTATAAATCTTTGCTTCCAACAGGGGTATTTTCCCGATGAAATTAAGAGAGCTACAGTTATCCCTCTCTACAAGGGTGGTAGTAGGACTGAACTTGGTAACTATCGTCCTATCTCACTACTATCAAGTATATCCAAAGTAATTGAAAAGTGTGTTAAGTCGAGTCTGGTATCCTATTTAGAAAAATATAAAATTTTATTCAGTAATCAATATGGCTTTCGTAAGGGAATGAGTACATCTGATGCAATTTTTTAAGTAACTAGAGAAATTTTAGGCAAATTAGATAATGGAGATAAATGTTTAGGAATATTTCTGGATTTACAAAAAGCATTTGACACAGTTGACCATAGAATTCTAATGGACAAAATGGAAGCAATAGGAATAAGAGGCATGGCATTGTCATTCTTTGAATCATATTTGAGTTGTAGAAAACAAGAAGTTAGGCTTGATAAAAATACTAGTGGATTATTAAATGTAAATATTGGGGTTCCACAAGGACAGTGCTTGGGCCAATTTTGTTTTTAATATAAGTTACATAAATGATTTATTAAATATAGATCTACTAAATTGCTCCTTGTACTCTTTTGCAGATGACACAGTTGCTATAGTTTGGGGGGAAACATGGCCAATCGCTTTCCAAAGAGCCAATAAATGTTTTAATGGTATCAAGTCTTGGTTAAAGAATAATCTTTTACATTTAAATATCCTAAAAACCAAAATTCTTCCTTTTTCTTTGTTGTCCTCTGGATTGCCTCCTGATAATACTGACTGCAAAGTAGTTACACATAATGTAAATTAGCAAATGCATGGAGGCCACTCTACTTCTTGTGAAAGTTTCTTTTAATTTATTAGAGAGATTACGACGAGTGGAATATACATGTTCTTTCATAACTGGAAACTCTGAACGTCTCAAATACACAAAATTTCAAAAGATTTATTTCGAATAGGGTATTAACACTAAAAACGCCAAATTCTTTGTCTAATACTTCAGTTGGATATCTTATAGGTTTTTTTAAACATATTTTTATTAACCAGTCCTATTCTGGTTTTGTCTCCACAATCACGTCAGCTTACATTTCATCACGTCTCACAACAGAAAATTTCAGTTCAGAAAGAGCACACAAGCAGAGGCGCAGTTACTAATGCATTGTGGGTAGGTTTAGCGGATACGTATCTGATATGTATTGGGAGATATGTATCAATCCTGCCTCAAATAATATGTATCAGATACGTTTGAGGTACATATTTTGTAATACATACTTTAAGGGTTACATTGATATGTACTTAATATGTATCGGATACTTTGTGTGCTATGTGGGCAATACAGACCTGTTATAATATCTATCCATCTAGTTTGCTGAGAAGTTTCTTTGTCGTCAATAATGGTTGACGTTCTATTTGAGCCATTTCTACAGCCCCAACTCCTATCATCTATTTCACTTCCCGCTCCATCATTATCCAACTGCTGCTCTTCTTTTTCTGCGAAATAAACAATGTAACAATTATTACAAAATTAGTCTGAAGTCTGTCAAAATATAATTTGAGACTTGAACTCTCCATCGAACGTATGGTATCTTTGGAATAAGAAAAAAGTTCTGGAGGAGTACGAAGAGGAGGGGAGGAAGATATACACTAATACTGAATCATAGGAAAAACAATATTTGATTAGTCCAACTACCACTAATTCATAAAAGAACAATAAGCTTAACTCGAAAATAATTTTTTGCTTTGTATTCTTTGACAAGACTTTTATTATCTTGAATGTTCGCTTTCTAGATTTATCAATGATGATTGATGATAATAATTATTGTATATACTATTTTATTTTAATTTATTTTCTGTGACTCACTTGACTTTTGTAGGAATGGTGTGGCTGCTCTGTAATGTTTGACTGTGAGCATTACCATGTCTCCTGCGTTGCGCAGAATATTCACTGCCTCGTCGTGTTGACAATTCGTGATCAGCTCACCATTAACTGCAAATCAACATTCAATCCAGATTTTACTCAAATTACTTCCGAAATTTTGTGCAAATTCTTTAGTTTGAATGTCATTATATACATATTACATCATTATATACATTTGTACATCTCGGACTGATTTAATCCCTGGGGTAAATGAGAAAAATGTAAATCAATCAAGTTGTATGAAAAATTTTAACTTTTTATTCTTGCATTTTTTAAATCTATAATTCAAAGGCTATTTGAACATAAATCAATTTATTTATATATTTCTGTTAAAGTTATTATTTTTAAATTATCGTATTTTCTTTTTTCGGAAGCGGGTTTGAATTGATGAATTTCTTGTGAATGAGGGTGACAAAAATCATTGAATAAGTATGCATATTTGGGACAGGAAATATTAGAAGTGTACAATTAGTTGGATCATGTTATTTCCCACCAATTCAATGCTCTCCACTACTAGACAAACCCCTAGTTTCGTCCACTAAATCGTTTATAAAACTTTCCTTAGGGAAATCTGTTTCTTCTTTAAATAAATTTGAAACTGAATAATATAATCTGTCACTTCTATCTGAACCCTGAGTATAAATAGCATTCTGTATTCTTTTTATCAATTTCAACTTTTATTGAACAAAATTCTGAAAAAATTCTTACTGAATGTCTCGTCACTGTCACCTAAATTAATAGAACGGAAGGAAGTCTCCGACAGCATGAAACAATGTCCTGAATTGGTGTTCCAATCTTGACATGTTGACATAGCAGTGCGGTCCGTTAATAATAAAATACGTGATGAGAAAATGAATAGGTTACTAGCTTGATGTACGATGCTACTACAGTATGCTGGTAGATAGTTACTGAACTTCTTTTACATCAATTGAATTGAATCTGAACTACTTATTTATGTTTTTTACTTTCCTTGCCCTACCTACTACCATAGGTAAGGAAAGTATTGCTTTCCAAAAAAATTAAGGTACCCCAATTTTAGGTTTTCAATCCGTTTCAAGGTCCCCTGAGTCCAAAAAAGTGGTTTTTGGGTATTGGTCTGTGTGTGTGTATGCTGTATGTGTGTGTGTGTGTGTGTGTGTGTGTGTGTGTGTGTGTGTGTGTGTGTGTGTGTGTGTGTGTGTGTGTGTATATGTCTGTATACACTATATTAAATTAATAGCTCCCTAATTGAGCGATTTACTTGAAATTTGGAACTTAAGGATCTTATACCATGAGGACCCGACTCTAAGAAATTCAAAAAAATTCATCGAAAAATGGCGGATAATATGCCAAAAATTGTGTTTTTCAAGATTTTCTCGAAAACGGCTCTAACGATTTTTTTAAAACTCATACCAAAAATAGCCCTATCGACTACCATGAGTCTCGTTCCTGGCAAAATCGCATAAGATCCACAGCATTGTTGAGAAAAATAGATTTTGCAATATTTCGATTCCTAATTGATCGATTGACTTGAAATCTGGAACTTAAGGTTCTTTTACCATGAGGACCCGACTCTAAGAAATTCAAAAACATTCATCGAAAAATGACGGAGAAAATGACGGATAGTATGAAAAAATTGTTTTTTTCACGATTTTCTTGAAAACGGCTCTAACGATTTTTTAAAAATTCATACCCGTAATAGTCCCATATAAGCCCTATCGACTGCTATGAGTCTCGTTCCTGGCAAAATTGCAGAAGTTCCGCAGCATTGTTGAGAATAATGGATTTTGCAATATTTCTAGGTATTCCTAATAGACCGATTAACTTGAAATTTGGAACTTGAGGTTCTTATACCATGAGGAACCGACTCTAAGAAATTCAAAAAAATTCATCGAAAAATGGCGGAGAAAATGGTAGATAATATGCCAAAAATTGTGTTTTTCACGATTTTCACGAAAACGGCTCATACCCGTAATAGTCCTAAATAAGCCCTATCGACTCCCAAGAGTCTCATTCCTGGTAAAATAGCAGAAGATCAACAGCATTGTTGAGAAAAATTAATTTCTATCTCGATTTTCTCAAAAATGTCTCAAACGATTCTTTTTCAAATTGGCACCCTATATAGTCATTAAAGCTCTATCAACTGGCATATGTCCCCTTTGGGTAAGATTATCAGGGGCGCCACCCCATACTTGAAAAGTTAGGAAAGTCTGTAGATAGGCAACCCGCACTACAAGGCTCGGTTACAAGTGGAGCTCGAGCAACGCGGGCAGCGCGCTTGGCGCTCGTGTACAAAAAGTTTATCAATGTCATTCCGTCATTCTCGCAATCAATGCAATCCGCATCAGGGTTAAAGAAGACAAAAATCACATTTGAAAGAAGTATTATTATTATTATTTCGTATGGCTCATTTTGTGGGGAGTTCCGAAGAAGTTCCACAGCCGACATAACCACAATTTCCCATGATGGGAAATTATTGTGGTAGTTAATGGTATAGAACAAAGTTATTGGATTTTAGTTAATTTCTTCAAATTTCATAGAAGCAAACACGAAAATAACACTCGAAGCACTAATCCACGAAGTATGAAAGAAGTATTAGTGGTTCATATAAATTATTGGTAAAATACCAGAGTTATGGAATCGAATGATCCATTATCGAATCCACCTCTTTGATCCGATATATTGGAATACTACAGACCAAAAAATCTACTTTCATTCGAAATGCAAGTCAATTCGGCTAAGAGGTAGCCGAAGCGCCGAAAGGCGCGAGGCATCATGGGCTTGTGAAAATTTCAAATCACACACAAGATGAGCCTAGGTGCCCAGGACTAATACAAGATATAGTCTATCCAAGTGAAGAAGGCCCTCTGGCAAGATGGGAAAATAACTCCTGTTTGACAAAATCAATTTTTTCCTACAATTTGAGATCAAATTGATAATTTTTGAACCAATATTTACCGAGCTGGAGTCTTTTTCTCATCTTGCCAGAGGTTCTTCTTTGCTTGGACAGACTATACTTGTATTAGGCCTACGCAAATATGAATGGCAAGGAAAGTTGTGTGAGTGTACCACACCAGATTTTTTATCTCCATGTGTAGAGTCCAGGTTTTTTAGCCTATATAGGTTCCATCAAGATAGAAATATTTCATCAGTTCGTGGTCTGGTTTGAATATGTTTTAGGTACCGGTAGCCTACAAACAAAGGCTCGAAACGAAAAACGTGTTCAAGTTCCAATTCCAATCGATAAGAACATTTGAATGTGAAAATACAATGCTGGAAGATCATGACCATTTTTTGCTTTTCAGTGATGATTAGTTCTATTATTATTCTTGATCTATTTAAATTAATAATAATTTATTATTTAGTTTAATATGCGGGTTTTACGTATTAGTTATGTGTAGTCTATACTGTTGCTGTCTAAATATTATGTGTGATATTTTGGGAAGGTGATTAATGAGGTGAAGGTGAGTAATTATTAATTCCACAAATAAATTGTATAATAATATTTTATAGTGTGATAATCAGAAGATTATTTTTCTTTTGTAAATTGAAATTCACATACCGTACAATATTAGAATTATGCAATAATATTTTTTATATCTATTGTTATATTTTAATAACATTTCTTCAATTATAATTTATTTAAGCTATCTGTATGTAATATTTCAACTACGGTATATCACAGTTGATAACTTGCCGAGTCATTTCAATACCTGTTGAGTATTTGAAACAGTCTAATAATGTTGTAGGCGTAGACCTAAACAAAAATAATATTCAATACCAATGCAATAACACTCCTTCTTTGCATACACTATAAGAAGCCTACACTTCCTTGGAACTCCAACTCTAACATCACATTTGCGTTTCTCAGCCATGGAAGTTGGCAATGATTTAAAAATTTTGAAAACTTGGATGACTGACTTGTAACTCGTGCCAGACAGAAACAAAATTATATTAGCCTACTTCTATTCAAGGGTTTTACTAAATATAATGCAGTACATTTATATTGCCTTTATTGTAATAAGAGACAATAATACTTTGAATAAATAAATAAACATGCTGCCTAATGAGATGCTTCAATACCTTTGATAATGGCATCTCCGACAAAGAGTTCGCCCGTTTGGTCTGCTGCCTGGTCTTTGAATATTCTAGATATAAGTATTGGTAACTTGTGCTCCGCTCCTCCTTTGATGCTAAGACCGAGACCCCCGACCTTTTGCCTTGTAACGCTCACAATTCGTACCTGTAAGAGTTTTTTCAATATTTAGCCGAGCCAGAAAACTCTCGGCTAATACTAAAATGTATTTTTAATGTTTTCTAAATTCTCTTTTAAAATATCATTTGAAATGTTTTGAATACAATTAGTCAACTATATTTCATTTCTACTGATTATTTTAGATGAATAGCAGTAAGCTATAGCTGACGGCTGACGCCAAAAGTCGGGCGTTTTCGCCTGTCTCTTGTAGGCCTACGTGATGTAACCTATTAACATATGATGTTAAATACCGTATCTATTGTCTTTTGATTTCATATACATTATCTAGCATAACTAAATGAAAACTCTACGGTTATTAGAACACTTGTATTCTAGTATCCGTGTGAAAACTCCAATTGACAACATCAGCTGTTGGAGCACAAATGGAGCAGATGGGACAGCTTAACTTTTTGGCGTCAGCTATGTAATGATTTTCTGCTACTATACTTCTATTCTCTGAATCTTGATCGACTAAAATAAATTTTCAATTCATTTTGCTACAACTATAGGGCATTGAGAATGAGATCAAATTTGAAAATTGAATCATTGATAAAAAAAAATTGATCATTGGAAAAATCTAATTCAAATATAGTACGGTGCAATTAGACTCGAACCTCAACATCCAAAGAGAAAGGACGATTCCTACGCCAACTTGTTCTATACAACCCCTTTATTGTTTGGTAAAAAGTTACACCCTTATGAGCGTCGGGTATTTGGGGGAGGGGGGGGGTTGAAAGGTGCAAAATTTCAGTTTTTCGTGAATTGTAGCCGAACCAAGCGTAGGACGAAAAGATTTCATGCATGTTTTTTCTAGAAAACAAAATTTGGAAGAGATTGAGTTCAATACCAACTGTTTCTTCAATATTTTTTTCACAGGAATTATTTCGTTACTTTGAAAGTTTGTAACTTTGAATTGAAAACACTTGCATCCGTATTTCAAAATCCCTCTCGGCGAAATTCATTTCTCTACTTAAGTCCAAATTTACACTTCTACATAACGCCTGCTATGCTGGCTTGAGTCATGACAAACGCCAGAAATCTATTCACTCAGTGTATGGAGAATGGGGGTAGTCACCTACCTGATTTGATCTTCAAAACTGGTCAGAACAAAACTTTATGTATGTGCCTATATTATTAAAAACTAATAAAAATTTTCTGATTCATACAATGCGTTTTACAAAGTTTTAAAATAAGGAAGTTATGTTGCCGCACTCTGTATGTTCAGTGGTTCATGTGCTACAGCAATTTAAAAAAACCCTTACATCCCCAAAATCTCTTAGAATTACATTTTATCATACAGAAAGAAAATACTAAAAATATTCGGATTGGCTCATACTTCTAGATTTTGTTTCTTGAGACCCTAGACTGTAGTAAAAACTGTTGACATGACGAAGACTGTCATAGGATTCGTGTCAAAAGCATCCCTATATTTTTAATCATTTATATTTCCTCATAACTTTTGATTGGTATGTCGGATTCTATCGTCCAATAGCTCATCATTTTCAGCACATCACGGCGGTATAAATTCATATATCATAATCCAAACTCAATGAAAAACCCCAAATTCAGATTTAAATGACACCCTTGAATAATAATACCTGCATTTCATTTTTTCACATATCAATGCTCCCAATCGGGAAGTTGTGAACGGAAAAATCTGAAACTATCAAGAAATGTAGAGAAAATCTTCCTCTTTCAGATGGTTATAATAAGAAATGCGAGACCTTCGACATAAGAAGATACCGGTAAACAACCGGTTTTTATCACGCTTTTTCTGATAAATTCGCTCATTTTTTCAAATCTATTGAAATTTCTCTAAAAATGTGCATTGAACAAGAAATTTTAATATACCATCTTCTAGATGATGAATCACTCTACATTTCTAGACCAAGGACATAACTCTACCGCCAATAGTTACCAAGTTACAATAGAATGAATTATGTGTAATTTTTTAACAATTGAAAACGCTGATTTTCCAACAATGTTATCATGAGGAATTCATTGTAGAATCATGATGAATCTTATATGATATTAAAGATCACATTTTTTTCTACAATTTGAGACCAAATTTATAATTTTTGAACGATTATTTAATGAGCTACGTATATTTTTGAAGCTAATCGTCGTCTTCGAACGCTCAACGAAGCGTTTCAATGTATCATTCATAGTGGGTGGAGCGCCTCTCAGAGGGAGCTCTGAGCTCGACAGTTGGTTTGAAAAATGGATCTAGCTAATTCTGTAATTGTTCAAAAAATGGGAATTTAGTCTCAAATTGTAGAGAAAAATGTACTCTTTGATACTATACATGGTTCACTTTATTGCTTGTATACAACTCTGATGAAAGCATAGCTGTAAAACATCCTATTTCAGTTTTTACATATTTTTAATACTTTATTCATCAGTAACTTTGCAACTAATGAAGGTAGAGTGATGTTCTTGGTCTGAAAATGTGGAGAATTTTGCCCTCCATAATGATTACAGAATTATAAGCCAATCCGAATATTTTTAGTATTTTTTTTATGATAAAATGTAATTATAGGGGATTTTGGGGATGTAAGTGTTTTTTGAAATCGCTGTAGCACATGAACCACTGAACATAGGAGTGTGAATTTGGTCTCAAATTAAAGAGAAATGAATTTCGACGAGAATGATTTTGAAATACGGATGCAAGTGTTTTCAATTCAAAGTTACAAACTTTCAAAGTAACGAAATAATTCCTGTGAAAAAAATATGGTGTTTTCAAAAAATTGTAACTTGGAAACCGTTGAAGGAACAGAGTTGGTATTGGTCTCAATCTCTTCTAAATTTTGTTTTCTAGAAAAAACATGCATGAAATTTTTTTGTCTGACGCTTGGTTCGGCTACAATTCACGAAAAACTGAAATTTTTCACCTTTCACCCCTCCCTCCCCCAAAAACCCGACGCTCACAAGGGTGCAACTTTTTACCAAACAATAAAGGGGTTGTATAGAACAAGTTGGCGTAGGAATCGTCCTTTCTCTTTGGATGTTAAGGTACGGTCTTTTTTTGAACTAATTGCACCGTACTAATAGTCAACTAAAAACAAAAAGAGACCTACTAGAATATTGAAAGAATATGAATAATAATGCACTTCATTGGCGTAAGCTGTTCACAAACAGAGATAGAAAATACAAAAGAAAAAAATAATTATATTACGTATTCAGGTATTGAAGTGCATTTGAGTAGTCTAAATTCAATTCTTTTAAGATAGAAAGAAAAGTATGAATAACTCCTTCGAATAGAGATTCAATTTGATTTTGGAATATTTATAATAATGACTACTGCAAATTAAAGCTGATGAGAAATAGCATTATAATTGCGAACTCTCCATATTTCATAGATTGTGGAAAATGGAGATCCTTTATAGATGGTGGTAATAAGTTTAATAGATGAAAAATTATTTTGTATCGCTCTTATCAAGATTGAATAAAGACTAAAAAATATTACAAAATAAGTTTTCGCCTTAATAAAAGCTGGCCATGATCATCAGAATCTGATTCATTCACGGTGTTGCATTCCATATTTAGTGAAACTAGTAATGAGATCACGAAGTCAACTAAAATATCAAGACTCTAGAATAATGAAATTATTATTTTAAAAATGTCTTTACCTTAGAGTCAGTCGGTTTTTGGTTGTGGTTCTGATTGATTGGCATTACTTCCTCTTTTTGAAGTTTTAGTAGTTCCATTGATAAGTGCATTCGCATCGGAGTGGGTCTTGTTTTACCATCGCTCACCTTCACCATTCCTGTGCGAACCTGTAACATGATGAGGAAAACAAAAGTTGGAGATTATAAACGGAAATCACAAGTCACGTCTAAATCACAATTATTGTAGGTACTCCACTTACAAAAAATAGTCTTTAATAACTTCTGTCATAGAAGTTTAGGTAAGCTTTTTTCATTATTATTTGATAAAGATTCTCCTCCTACTTAAAAAATTTATGGAAGAATTATATTTAATGAAATTAGTTGATGCTGATACATCTATGCTAATATCTACTGACAGAAGACTACATATTTGACAAACTTGCTATAAAAACCGGGAATAAACTTGTGAGTTTGGAGAGTCTAATGTGAATAAGACTACCAGGTTTTATCTATTATCACGATCCGGCAAAATGAAATCTAAACTTGTAAAAATTGAAAAGAAAATCCATTGTGCCTTCATATACAGTATAGTAGGCTACTAGCAGGTTACCCGAACTTTTCACCGGAGAAAAAATTACGGTACGTGATTTTCAAGGAATCCAGTTGAATACACACACAGCTAATAGGCGACACAAATGTTAGCCTCTTATATGAGTGCCATAAGCAACGGCTTATGAAACTGGTATTTTTGACGAGAATTCATCTTCATTAGTTGGATTTGATTTTCAAAAAGTGGGCTTGTGAAAAAAACAATAGTATAATCAAAATATTTGTGCAAAATTTCAAGTTTGTGAGTAATCTGAAAGTTGAGTTTACGCACACATACTCGTAACCAAGCTCGTACTTTATTAATAAGTATGATATGAAGCTTATTGTTCCATTTGTTTGGGGAAATCCAGGATACAATATTCTTGGTACTGTTCAACTATAATAAAATGAGAAGAAATTTTTAAAGCACAACTAGAAATTTTGCACCATCATTCACTATGGAATAAAAAAATAAAATGTAAGGTGGCATGTAATATTCATGCAGAACAGTTCGGTAATCCATATTCAGACAATTTATTCACTTGAGCCAGTCATTTATCATTCCTTCCGTGACATTTAGATTCTAGAACTCTGTTGTCTGATCTGAAAGCATACGGCTCTTTCGCTCTCTCAGGAGAAATACGTTTGACTGGTCTGGCTACTCTCCATAGATCTTTTACTCCGCTTCGTAGCGCGGATCTGTGACAAATGACTCATTCAAGTTCAAGATGCGTTCTATATGGATGAATGATGTCTTTGGTCTTTGGTCTGGATTTGATTTTTATCAGCAAAATCGGCAACGATAGATGTAGAATAGGTATAATTCACTCAAATTTTATATTGCTATAATTTCACAATATTGAAAGTAAAATTGAAAAGTATTCCTATTTGTATAAATTGTAGTAATGCAGAGTTATCTTGTTCTTTATTTTTGATGTAGAACTAGTATGATACTCGTATAAGAATGTAAGCTATAAAAATATCATATTTCACTTCCATTTCTACATTCTGCATCTATTATTATTCGTCACCATCTCCTAGGTATAAAATACTTGTTTATTCTAGTTGCCTCGGTAATAATAGATTAATTAAGAAATTTACTTTATAGGTTTGTTTGAATTTCAAAGTAGCTTGAAAAGGTTTAAGACTTGAAAGTTTAAATTTCGATTAAAAACTTAATATTTTTCACTTTTTGAGTGGTTGTGAAGGTGATATAGTGGTAGTTAGCCGCATTAAATGAAAAGACAAAATCTTGTCAAACCACTGATCTATTCAAAATATTGTTACCAGAGGTAGGTGTTTATCAGGTAATAGTTTACTAGAGATCATTAATGGTGTAACAACCGAAACCGATAACTCGTGATTTTTCAATAAGTCAGTGGGACAAAACCTTGTCTTTTCATTCAATTAAAACTAAATCTTCAATTGAAAATCGAACGTTCTAACTGAGATGCTGTCTTAATCTTACAAATTTTGTAAAAATGAATTGGACAATAAAGGATTAGGACTGAGGTATGATAAGATTTACTCATAACTTGACATAATCAATAGTCATATACAAACCCATTCACCCAGATTCTTTTTAGCTGAAGAAGTCTGTTCTAATGTGAATTCTTGAAGAGACATAAGCAATGTAGGAGGTAGTTGGCAATATTTAAATATTAATTCGCACCTATATCCAATTAGCGATTTGAATGAATATACAATTAGGGTGACCATTTTCATCCATATTATCGGAAGGGATGAAGAAAATAGTTTGAGAAAAAAACCGCCAGGAGAACGATCGAGCGTTAACTAGTTTGGCAGATTTTCAATATAGGCGAAGTGCAGGCCTATTAGATTGGATTCTTGGCCATGCAGCTAACTTCGCAAGTTTGCAGGTTCAGAGCAGGTGTATAGTTTGTGGTCAGAATATACACACATACATAGAGGTTACGATTTCATTACTTTCTTGTTTCAAAGCAGATTTGGCCTATAAAACCGTGGACAGGCTGAGTTTTACTTTTACAGGCTTACAGCAAAACTTATCTCACCCGTATTTTTTTTATTATGTTTCTATTTCCAGTAAAAATAACCCAATATAAGTCTTAAGCACTAAGGAGGAGTTGTAAATAAATTTAGTATGCCATTTACCATTACTAGCATTTGAAAATGGCTGAAAATACAAATAACCCAAAAAATCTATGGAGAGTAGTACATGAACTAGCTGGAAGACAGAAGAAAGTTAACAATTTCCCAATTTCAGAATTCACAGAGAATAATAACGATATTGATAACATAAAACAGGTAGCAGACAATTTCAATAACTATTACTCCAAGGTTGGGAACAACCTAGCAGCAGCTTTAAATTCGGACGGTGAAAGAATCGTGGCAGATGAGTATTTTACTAACCCCAATACCTTTATTTTTCAAGCTGTAACAGAAGCAGAGATAACCTCAATAATCCAATGCATGAAGGGCAACTCTGCCCCTGGATGTGATGGCGTTGCGGCATCCCAGGTTAAGACAAATGTTGAATGTTTTGCTAAACCTTTAACACATATTATAAATAATAGCATGAGACAAGGAGTTTTTCCCAGGGCTCTGAAGGTTGCAACTGTCATTCCCATTTACAAGGGTGGAGACAAGAATGCATACCCTAATTTCAGACCGATATCACTTCTCTCTGTCTTTTCCAAAATATTGGAGAAGGTGGTGAGGACATAGCTGAGTAGCTTCCTCAAGGCTCACAAAATTATAGTTCCTGAACAGTATGGATTCAGGGAGGGGGTTGGTGTCAACAAGGCCTTATATGACTTTGCTACTTCTGCCTTCAATAGTCTGTCCCAGGGCAATTGCCTAATTGCTGCTTCTTTAGACCTGGCTAAGGCTTTTGACTCAATTGATAGAGGAATACTGTTTGAAAAGCTGAAGCATGTGGGAGTACAACGCATTCCCTTGGATTGGTTCACAGATTACCTTACTAATTGTAAACAGGTGATTAGGATATTGAATATTGAAAGCTCCATGACTGCTGTAGAATATGGGGTAGTACAGGGCAGCACACTAGGCCCCCTTCTGTTCCTGATCTATATAAATAATATAGCAAAGGTGGAAGCCAAGGGTAAAATGTTTCTTTTTGCTGATGATGCAGCTGTTCTGTACGAAGGCAAAACTTGGAATGGGGCTTATAGGAAAGCTAACAAGGGCCTAAACATCTTAAAAAGATGGTTTGACCAGAACTCTCTGACTCTAAATACAAACAAAACAAAAGTAATGCCTCTCCAACTCAGGAATCAGAATGCTAACAAAAGGGAGGGATTGAACGTTATAATCCACACTTGTACTGAAACTACTGCATGTAATTGCCAGAAGTTGGAGCAGGTCTTGGAGTACAAATATTTGGGTGTTTACTTCGACAAAAACCTTAGATGGGATAAGCACACATCTCACCTTAAGCAGAAGCTTAGAAAATATATATATGTATTTAAAAAGTTGAACTCCCTGTTGGATCCTCCTATAGTAAGATTAGCATACTTTGCTTTTGTACAGGCTCTGCTCCACAGTGGTATTGTTGTATGGGGAGGTGCCTTTATGAATGTATTAAAGCCATTGTTGATCGTACAGAAAGCAATTATCAAGGCTGCAACAGGCCAACCAAGACGCTATCCTTCTGACCAGCTCTTTATGGGATTTCAGGTTCTAGATGTACGCCAGCTCTTTATCAAGGCACTTCTTGTATACATGCATAAAAGAAGGGAAAGTCAAATCATAATTATGTCAAATCATGAGCATTTCACGCGTGCCTCTAGCATCAACAACATAAGGATGCCTAGATTAATGACTGTGGCCTCATCCCGATCTCCCTACTATATTGCTCACCGATTGTGTTGCAACATGCCTGTTCAGCTCTCAATTTTAAACACATTCAGTTCTGCTACCTACAAGAAAATGTTGCTCTCTTGGCTGTTCCAACAGGGGAGAGAAGCATCTGAGATGTTATTGAGGTCTGCTTTTCACTTCTAATAGTTTTATTATTATTATTATTATTATTGACAACTTCTTGATACTTTTTTTGAATTGGCTTTTGAATGAATTATAAGGTGATAAGCGACCCGCTTCACTCATGTACTATTTAAAAACGTATTCTCTTTCCACCAAATCTTCTATTCATTTTCAAGCTCTCCAAATTTCAAGTTAAACTCCTTCAAATATTAACTGTCTCTGCCTCTGTCGTTTGCTTGCCGTGTGGCTTCCTGATGGATGATCCTGGACTCTAATTATATTTATTCTTTTGTTCTTTATTTTTAATCCCTCTCTCTCTCTCTCTCTCTTTTTCTCTCTTTCTTCTTCTTTTTTCCTCGTTCTCTTAATTTTTTGTTCTCCATCCCTTTCTTATAATATTAGCTTTTCTTTCTCCTTGTTTCCTCCTCTGTATGAGAAAATTCAATCTAAATTGATTCAGACTCTTCTTCGCACACAGGCATCTTAGCCCATGTTAGAACATGGCATCTTAGCCCCTTAGAACATTTTTCTTTAATGTATCTTTATAAATTTTTGTATAGTGCAAAAGAGGAATAGAATTTATTTGATTTGATTTGATTTAGTATACCATCAATATAATTCTCATCCAACTTAAATTTCTATTGAAAAAGCGAAAATCTACTCATTTAAACTCAGTTAAAATTCTCTCACCCCATTGAGTATCTCTTATAGTTTGATCTTTGATGAGATTTGACTGAGACCTATCATAATTTCAATTCAATTGTGAAATTGTTAGTATTATTTTCTTCCTGTTGGGCTTCATGATAATCACAAAATATATTATTTTGACAAAGTAAGTTTCTCGCTTTTTGGAAAACTATCTCTTCATATGAATAAATTGAAAAAATCTATTCATGGGACTCTATATATTAGCATGCATTTTAGCTGAAAACCTTGTTCAAGTTCCAATTCCAACCGATAAGAACAGTTGAATGTGAAAATAAGATTATCTGATTTTGTTTACTCGTCAATGAAATTCAGTTGAATTGAACTCATCTTCACTATCACCACTATTTATTTATAACGCCTGTTGATTCAAGAGTGTTCGCCTACCGTAAGTTACGTACTTTTGAAGTTGAGCATCATTTGCTCGCCCATTGTAAAATAAATAAATCGTACCAAAAGTGACAGTAGAGCTCCAGTTGTGTTGGTTTACTCCTTTTTACTATTTAATAACACGGCTCACTAGTAGCCGCATTCCCACCTCAACCTCTTCTCTCTTTTGGTCGACCTTTTCTGTTTTGTCAGACGAATTAAATGTGCAGCAACTGGAGAATAGATGCGGTGAGCCGGGGACTCTCTTTTGCCCTGTTTCTTTACTCCTTTTCCTCTTCTGTCATTTCACTTAACTTTTTTCCTCTTCCACCATTTTACTTTACTTCCTCTCTTCACGAACTGTACCTGAACGAGTCTGCCTGCTACTACTCGGGTCACCGCACAAAGAAACAAGCCACTCACAATAATAATTTATCTTCTTTAACTCTTTGACATTCCGAGCATGAATTACCTTCCTGGGCAAAAAAAAAAATTCAATGCTGCTCTCTTTTCGGATTTCATTTCCTGTGTAATACCAGTAACTCTCCTAGTGCGGAAACCCAAAAAGTATGATTCAGTTTAATTTAGTGCAGCTCACAGACCACAAAATATTTTTAAATTACAGTTCAGGATGTAATGGTAACATGGAAATGAAATGCTAAGTCAAGTTTTCAATAGAAATTAAACGAAGCAAAATTTTTCAGTATGAAAGATACGTTCTTCCTAAGGGTAGGATTTCCAAGCAACGGTTCAAGCAACTATACATCATAAATAAATCTATATCTATAAAAGCGAAATGGCACTGACTGACTGACTGATTCATCACCAGAACTAAAAATCCACCGAACCGAATGCGTTCAAATTTGGCAGGCATGTTCAGTTGGACGTTTAGACGCGCGCTAAGAACGGACTTTAGGATTTTTTCAAGGATACGCCAAATATTTAAGTTTTTCTATAGTTTTTCGGCGTTTTCTCAATTTTTTCGAGAACCAATCAATAGAAAATGTTGATATTTGGTAGGTAGGTTCAGATAAGGTCTAGAAATGTTGTGTTAAGATATTTTTGAATTCCGTTCAAGATTACGCCAGTAATCAGGTTTTTCAAAATTGTAGATGTTTTGCGGGTTGCATATCTTCCGCCTTGATACGACCAATCCTTACTGTAAATTCCATGGTTCAGCGAGATTATAGATAAACTAATTTATAAGATATTAAATCAAGTTTCAAACTATGACTGATATAGTTCCCAAGGTTACGGTCAATATCAGTGTTTTACTATTTTTCGGAATTTTCAGAGTTTTTCTTGGATTTTTCGAGAATAAATTGGTAGAGAATGTCAAAATTTGGTGAACAGGTCCAAATTAGGTCTAGAAATGCTTACATTGACAGAGGTCATGCAGGCGAGCGAAGCGAGCCTGTTTGACTCACTGACACTGCTGATACTATCGGGGGTCCAGGGGGCGGAGCCCCTGGCTAGGCGGAGAAGGCGAGCGAAGCGACCCTGCTGGCTAGTATATACATATAAATGACTTCCCAATAAATTTTCTCTACGTTATGTATAATATATAATAAATCGTGAAATTCACCCTCCCTAAGTCATTTCAAATGAATTTCACTATTCATTGATTTATTATGCATTGGTAGCCCTAATAACGGAATGAAAACTTTTAATATATTTATGGCTAGAGCAGCACAGCTAGAATCTGGCATCTCCAGCAGCGCGGCTCGAGCTGCCGCTTGGGAATCCTACCTTTATGCATGAGTGTATTATTTCATCGAAGATATTCTGAAGTGTATCAAATTACATTATGGAATATTTTATATTATGATTGTTTCTGGTATCAAGCTCCTAGAACAACCCACAAAATGTGAAATAGAATAGCCTAACGCACATTCGAAATGAATGATAAAAACAGACTACCCTTTGATTCCAATCAAAAGCTTAATTATTACAAATTGGTAATCTTGTTTAGATGCAAATGCAGTCCACGATTCAAAAGAAAATTCAATTGGTTGGAATGAATTAAGAATACTTTCATGGAATGGAAAGAGAAATAGTTCGGACAATAAAAATCCATTTACTATTGAAATGAAAATACGTTACCGTAAGTATTTTTAAAAAATAATGAGTAGAAGAAGAAACTGTCAAATTTTATGACTGATCAGAGATGGATTGGAGAAAGTCTCCTATATATGATTAGGCCTACTATTTACTAATAAGACATAATTTTGTTATAACTGACAGCTTGATATCCTAATTATTCTCAAGAGGGATTGAGCAAATGTGAGTGAGAGTGCTTTCGAAATCAATAAAATTCAAAATAATTACTGAATAGTCTTTAGTTGAAAATTCTACTCATTTAGCTCTTATAACCTTATTTACCTTGAGATTATTGTCCACTTCCTCCTGTATTGGAGTGGCCATCGTCCTTACGTTAATTCTCATATCCGGATCTGAAACAATAGAAAGGAAAATTAGAGTGAAAATGATAGATAACTGAGTTTCCAGTCACTTTAAAAAAGGTACTTCAAACATGCTTTTTTACGTTATGAAACGTTTGTTAACCTGTTAACAAAACAAACCCGGCGCATCGCGAAAACCTAGCACCTTTCTTATTATATCTATGATTAATCGATTGGAAGCGATTTGTCCCAGTGGTAGAGAGCGTCTAATCGGTGAGATTAGATAAGCGACGTGCCTCTACCAACACTGTTGTAACGGTGACCGGTTCCTCCGAATTCAATTCATGAGCCTCAAAAATCGCTTCCCGGTGGTTCGGAACCCACCTAAAGCAGTAGGTCCATTCATCTCTCATCATCATCCTTCCCATTACCCACGCACAGGCCCAAGAGCCCATGTGGGCATCACCCTCGAAAAAATCTATACGCACCTATACGACGATTTATTATTTAGACCTTTTATTTAGACACCTTTTTATTCAGACGAATGGTTTATCGTTATCAGGTAAGGGTCAACATGAAATATACTATTTCGATTAATACATTTAGTTTGACTTTTTTACTTCAACCGCAGAATAGAGAAGAGACGTCATTATACCTTCACAATGCTTTGACCATGGAGCTACGAGACGTTATTTATAGCTTTTACTCTTTTACACTACAGTACAGTTATAAGAATAATAGCCTACAAAAAATGATAACTGCATGGTTCTCGTATGGAAAGGGGAGAGGAAAACATTCAAATAGAGTCAGGAGATTAACCTTATTCATGTTATATGAGGTTTCTATTATAGTTCGTTGAAAGAGGCAAAGTTATAACTTTGTGTATATGTGGTAGCGAGAAATTATTGACTATTTTATTAATTATTACACTATTAATTAATATCTGGTACCGAGCTTCGCTCTGAAGCTGCGGCCGAACCGTTGAATTACATAAATTATTATTAAATTACATAAATATTTTATTGTAAAAAATCAAGGAACCTCCTTGTAAAAAATAAATTCAAAATTGATATGATCACCTTCACCTATCACAAGTTTTTGACAGACATGAACATGTGTTATAGACTTGAATTTAACTCTATTCACTCCAGCTGGATAGCGTTGGTCAGCTAACGATAACAGCCATTATAGGCAGTACTTGGGATTAGGCCTATGCCTGAATAAGGAATATTTTATTCTTTTATTAATCCTGCCAGAGTTTTCCCAGACATGAGACCTGGTTTTCCATCACGGTTATATTACATTTCAAATTTCGAGGAAATCGTTAGAGCCGTTTTCTAGATCCGTGGTTCCACATACATACAAACATACAAACATACAAACATACAAACATACAAACATACAAACATACAAACATACAAACATACAAACATACAAACATACAAACATACAAACATACAAACATACAAACATACAAACATACAAACATACAAACATACAAACATACAAACATACAAACATACAAACATACAAACATACAAACATACAAACATACAAACATACAAACATACAAACATACAAACATACAAACATACAAACATACAAACATACATACATACATACATACAGAAATTACTCGCTTAATATAATAGGATTAACTATTCAGAAACAGCTTGTTTGGATCCAAAGCCAATTCATTCAACTCATTAAACCTTCAATATCTGGTACCGAGCTTCGCTCTCAAGCTGCGGCCGAACTGTTGAATTACCGGTACATCAATGTTATTGTAAAAAATCAAGGAACCTCCTTGTGAAAAATAAATTCAAAATTGATATGATCACCTCTCACAATTTTTTGACAGTCATGAACATGTGTTATAGACTTGAATGTAACTCCATTCACTCCAGCTGGATAGCTTTGGACAGCTAACGATAACAGCCATTATACGCAGTACTTGGGATTATGCCTGAATAAGGAATATTTTATTCTTTTATTAATCCTGCCAGAGAGTTTTCCCAGACATGAGGCCTGGTGCAATCTTATTTTTCCATCACGGTTATATTACATTTCAAATTTCAAGAAAATCGTTAGAGCCGTTTTCTAGATCCGTGGTTCCACATACATACATACATACATACATACATACATACAGAAATTACTCGCTTAATATAATAGGATAATCATCACAAGAAGGTTTCACGTTCAACGACCGAAATCAAAAACGATTGATCTCAGTGTCTCCAGCCAATAATAATTATTATTGTAGATGGGACATGCGTAACCAAACAAGTTGGGTTTTAATAGATTTTCTCTCTATAAATAATAAATAGAAATAGATTTAAATAGAAATATAATAATAAATAGATTTATTATTGTAGATGGGACATGTAACCAAACAAGTTGGGTTTAAATAGATTTTCTCTCTAGCACATTTGAAAACACAATGTTTTGTTCTGATTCCTCCGTAATCCTGTTTAATCGACTTTTTTATAGGGAAACAATGGAGAAGATAATAATAAGCTTTCGAAGATAATAGCATGGGAATGATAATATTGGCTGGTTCTGGTTGAATACGCGTGGAACTATTTCGAACTGGAAGGGTAAGGTTCGGATATTAATGAGTGTAAACTGTATACAGGAGAATAGAGATAGACGATGTTTATACGTTCGAATTCTTTTGAATTGGAGTGAGCTGGTTGAAGGAAAAGGGAGAGAAAAGAGAAGTGAGCACGGTATCTAATGACGTAAGAGAAGAGACCATACGGCATACGATGGAATTGCTCCAGGCTATCAAGTAAAGTCTTCCCAAACAAGCTGTACCTAGGTTATTTCCCATCCTCGCGTTCTCTCTTCCTTGTAGTACTTACTATTGACATGTCATCTGGTACCAAACATGACTGGTTACAACTCTATTGGTTGATTACTTGGACTTGAAACGTGGTGTTATGAAAAACCTCTCAGCCGTGGTGATATTTTCAACTCTCAGGCTGAGGCCGCACTGCCGGTGGGTAGAGCCTGGAGGGTGGAGGGTAGTTGGTAAATCTATAGAACATACACACCATCCACAGTAATACATCGTATGAATGGTATGACGTCATACTTTTTTGAGGTTATGTTCTCCATATTTAAGAATTTCAAGATGGCGCCTGAACACATACCATTCATACGATGTATTACTGTGGTTGGTGTGTATGTTCTATAGATTTACCAACTACCCTCCACCCTCCAGGCTCTACCCACCGGCAGTGCGGCCTCAGCCTAAATGCTATGAAGGGGATGATTTTGTTTTATTAATGCAGTAGCCTAAACTGATGGAGTTAGTACTTCGCTTTACAAAACTTGATTGGAATAATTTTGAATAGCATTGATTAACACAATCGATGTAACTGGAGATCTGATCTGGTATGTAATAAAAAAAGCTCAACATTGGCATTTCAGTATAAGTAACTTGATAAATGATTGAAGGTAAAATGAGCAATAATTTCCAATGCAGTATTATTCAAAAGCAGCAGCTTCAAAACCATATTAACTATGATACATAAACTTGAAGGGGATGATCACAAATTTAAAAATATTGTTATTAAATATTTTGTTGGTAGATTCATCCATGTTTAGAGTGATGATGATTTTATGTAATGTAAAGTGATATTTTTTGTAATCTGCTCTAAAATATGTTTTATTATTAGCTGTTTCGATAAAATCTCACAACATAAAATGCTTCAACTATCTAATCTCGTTTTAGAGCATAAATAGAATTGGTAGTACTCATACTGTTTTATTCTAAACTGCGGACTTAATAAACAAAGGAATACAATATATAAATACTTTCACCAGAAAAGCAAAACAGTATCACAGACGTTTCTCGTTCAATGCATTTTATGGAGCATTGCCAGGTAAACGAACGTATTGTGATGTTTCGGGCAAGGTCTGTATTGTAGCTAGTATTGCAGACCTGCTGGCGCAAATTGTTAGCCCACAAAAAAGACACAGCTTGTTAAAAACAAAACAGGAACAAACTGTCTCGCGTAAGTTTGTCTCCATAGTAGATTTTTGCTATTTTGTCCGCACAGGCGGTGCTGTACGTTGACTGAATAAATTGTCGTTTTTCGTTGTCCGTTATTGCTTCTCTGCTTAACAGAAATAGGACAATGTCGTTTGTTTTCGTTCCTCAGCGATCATTTAGGTCAATTTGTATCTGAATTGATAGCAAAAGCAAGTAGTAGCAGCAGTCGCATTGATTGGGGAGGAGTGAATTGGAGTATAGCCTACTGAGTATCATACTTTTGAGTATTTGATAATAAGTATGTTTCGTTATTATTAAGTTTTCGGAAAAAATCAGAATACATTAAAAATTTCTAACCAAAGGTATTCAAGTACTTTGAATAGGGATACATCGATGAGGAGGAAACGACTTTGAATGCAAAAGAAATCCATCAACTTTCTTCTTTTACCTTGATTTTCCGGGACGCAGTCAATAGTTTTAAAACCCGGCTCTAATAGCAACTTCGATGATAACTTCCAACTTGTATAAAGTTACTTGCATAGAAAGATAAAGTAAGTAGAGCAGTACCAGACAAAAAAATTTATTTTGAACAGATATAATAACTCACAAATTTAATTTTTGAAAATCACAGGAATTTGTGATTGAAAACTTGTGATTAAATACGAAAAAATGCATGTTGCAGTTAATTCACACTGAAGCTTCAACCTCAGAGTTTATCGAAGAGTATAGTATTGCATACCTATAGAGTTTAGAAGAAATATCCGTTCATAATTCAACAACCAGTCTGCATTTCATTTTGAAATTAGTTGAATATGAGTTGAGATTGTTTAGAGCATAATAGCCCATTTACATTGTAAAGTATAGCATTTACAATGCAATACAAGTAGAGTTTGAAGCCAAAATTGTCTGGTAGTGAGCCAAAATATCAATGAATCGTTCTATGTTTAGCCGCAGACTTCTAGAGAAACAATTTTTTATAAAAAATAATTAGGCTATCTGTAATATTATAGTATCTCTAGAATATGATATTAAACATGTCAAGGTTCTTCAAGTGTGTCATATTCATTTATTGATCCTATACAAACTGCGATATGAACACTGTTTCAAAAATCAAGTCATGGAATACTCTTGAATTAGAGATGAGAATGACAGAAGAAATAACATGCTTTCAATGTGAAGCAAAGAAAAAATTTACTTTTTCCAAAATTTGAATAGAGGTCTAGTAAAAACAGCTTACACCTATTACTGCCCACCCACTTTTTCAACAAGCTTTCTTATTGTAATAAGCTTTTTTGTAAGCTTAATAAAAAATATTCAATAAAATATGGGTATTTACGATCTATGTTAATATTCGTGGTAAAGTCAATGCTAATAGGTAGCAGTACACATTAGAGAAAAATAGCAGCTGATTCGACTTAACAAATACCATGACTTGACAGATAAACTATTATATAGGCTTCTTCAATATAAGCCTCTATATTAACCTCGATACTATTGAAGAAGCTAAGGTATGGATAAAACATTGATCTAGAAAACCATACCCCTAATTTTAAGAATTAAAAATTAAATATTATAAGAGGCTTACTTGAATAGTACGGTTATTGATCGATAATCATATACGTTTCTAGACAAGACTTATAAGTTATTATTGTATCTTTATTATTGTATTCTATTGTGTCTTACCCAGCTATTAGATCGGGAACGCCCTTAGTATATTTCTCAGTTATTCTTATATTAGTTTCATATTGTCTTATATTATATTAGTCTTATATTGAATAAATTGGTAATGGAACTTTTCAACCTTCACCATACAACTAAATATTCAAAATCTCAACCATTAAAAGAAGGAATCAGTTAATAAACCTCAACACATTGGCAAATAATTTAGAGTTGACCATTTTGTCACATAGGTGGTATTTTCCGGACAACGACGAAATATGAAAAATCCGAATCATGCAAAGAAGTATTTCTTGTATATATTGCACTGCTTGAACTGCTTTATTATATTAGTTGGGAGAACAGAAAATGATCTCTACTTCATCAGTTCAAGATCATTTGGACTGTGTAGTATAGGTTGGTAGAGGAGCAGTTTAGGGTATGAGACTGTTGCACTGAAATTACCAAAATGAAATTTCAATAAATGATGATTGATTAATTTATTTATGGGATAATTTTCCAGTTTCGGAAAAACTCTCAGCACGTTAGTATCTACATGGATGAACTTTGACAAATCTACGAAGAGAACCGATGTAATATTTCAACTTGATAACAATTAATAATTCAGGGTTGTTGTTAATTAAACTGCTTTGGGAAAATTGAATGTCTAACTGTATTAACGGAGGTATTACTAGTAGTTCTGTGAACAGTAGACCTCACGAAGTCACCCATGGATGGCGCATTATTCATGAAGGGAATACTAAGTTACGTCGAGTTTCAAGTTTAATCAATTGCATGCGTCATTGAATAAACTCGACAGCTGGTTCATCATGAATAATTCTATAGTGTGAATTTTCCTATGTTCAAAAGTATAAATGTATAGTAATATTTTAGCATGGAGGTAATTTCTTTTCCTTTCATATTATCCTTAAAATGCAATATTTCATGAAACCTTACATATACATCGACGCGCAATTTCAAGAGGAACATTCCTGTCAAATTTCATCAGAATCTATTGCCGCGTTTTGTCGTAAATGCGGAGCAAACATACATACATACATACATACATACATACATACATACATACATACATACAAACATACAAACATAAAGAGAAATGCAAAATCGTCGCCTTGAATCTAGTCCTCACTTACGTTCGGTCAATAAATCAAGTTGGTAGCAAGTATGCCAAATTGAATTCTGTAACTATAATCTATGCGTTGTATTAAATTTGGGTAACATTGATTAATTTTGAACAGACAATGGAGCTGAGATAGGTTGATGGAGATTGATTCACTGTGTGCGACTCAATCCGGAGATTGGTTGGCAGCCAAACAATCCAGCACTCTATTCAACTCTATCACTTCATTTTCCTGTGAAATCTTGTCATGTCTTCCTGTATTTGTCTCACCTCTGCAAACTAACGTCCCATTTTGTCCTTTCTAAATCAAGCCTCCATGTATTTGTTAATGAATTATAACAGTACAATAAAATTATCTCGAGGGTTGCTCGAGATTGTACTCAGAACAGCGAACCCTTAAAAACCTCAAATATTACATAATTGCATAAGTTGAATATTTTGTAATATATTCTGCAATAGTGATACACGTTCTTTACTCAGCTCGAGTGTTAGTCGGTGACATCTCGTGTATCTTCTTAATGTAACAATTTGAAAGTAAATCGAGCGTTCAGTTGAGTGTTCTCATGTAATTTGAGAGAAAATGAGAAGAATCCTTGTAATTGAAGGGGATTAGGAGTATAAAGTATTGTTCATTATTAGCAATCAACTAATGAATCGAGTTGAAGCTAACCGGTGCTCCACATCAAAAGTGCACATGCAAAGAAATTAATTTAGACCCAAGATTAGTTTAATTAGACCCAACATCCTAAACATCAATGAAATATGAGGAGAGCCATTCTAACTTCAAATACTCAAGCTCTGTTTATACAAAACGTTGGAGAGGCACTCAGAGACACGAACATTCATACTCTGATCCTTTACTAGACGCTACTCATCTACTCTGTGCAATAACATTGCAAAGCAAATTGCATAATTTTCATTAGACGCTGGTGAGAAATAGTATTATTTTAACAATTAAAAAAGCATATTCAAACTTCAAACTTAGTAACACGAATTTACTTCTTATTTTATAAAAATAGAAAATACAAATTCTATTAATCATGGAATTAAGGATCTTCTCGCTATTTTGAATCAAGGGTGTTTAATTTTGCTAGTAATTGTAATCAAATAATCACACACAATGCAATAGTTATAATAAAATTACAACTTTTCATAGTTATCCATGACACGTGAAGAATAGAAGTAATTAGAATACGTGTATTCTACACGTAGAAGAATAGAAGAGGAATGGACGACGTTCCAGCTCGAAACTGTTTCATCAAAGATCCATGAGGACAAATTTCAAGTCCTGGAAATGGGATAGTTAAAGTTTTTCCAAGTTATCGTGGTTGTTCTAAACAATTACGTGTTATTTCATTCAATTCAATATAATAGTAATAATTTTAAACTATTTTCCATAGTCTACTCCAAATTTTCGTATCGAACATTGATAGTAATCACTGGAAATTGCCAATTTTAATTTTATAAATACTACTAACTGACCTTTTTCTGTTTCTTGTTTATGATAACTATAAGAGGAAATGTCGCAACTGCCTATCTCTTCTTTTCACATGCATTTGAATGACAATTTATTATTTAAATAAAAAAATTAGTATGACAAACTTATTGAAAAAGTTTTTATTAACGAAAATTTTTCAATAATAATATTATTGTTTCATGAGACTCGCATACTTGATTCAGTACTTGGAAGAATCTTCTACCATGAAAGTGAATTTGAATTGAACTAATGAAAACAGGTTGAGTGATACTATGATATTATGAAAATGTCTTTATTTTAAAAAAGTCTTTGGATTATTCTTATGATACTCATGAAGGTTATTGTACTTGAAAGAATTTTCAACAGAGAAAGTGAATTCAACTCGAACTAATGAAATCATGTTGAGTGGTATCCAAATATATTATGAAAGTATCTTTCTGCCTAGCAGAAATATTATTTTTAAACAGATCTCTCTGCCAGGGTGAGCAATAGTTAGGACAGCCAATGACTTGTGGGGAATGGGTGGCGGGGAGCTACAACATTTGAATACGTTTGACGTCACATTCAGTTCAACTAATATTTTCTCCAATGCACCTTCAACCGAAATAACACTAACGTTACGCAGATAACGTATGCGCGATACACGTTCTAAGTTACACGATCAAGTCTTTATTGAAGTAGTAATTCGGAATAATAAAGTCCGTCTAGGTTCAAAATAACTCAGTTGTAGCTTGTAAAATTACTCTACGACTCCACTTTCAAATCGAGATTTATCGACGACGTTGATGATTTCTGAAACTTTACGGTCTATCAACCATATGCAATTTTGTGGAATTTGCATTACTGCTGGCTCACAGCAACATAATATTCCAAATACTAATGAAAGAATAATATACTCAATATCCTTTGCCAAAAATTGCAGGAATCTGTAGGAGAAGTGATTTATAATTCTCTGGAACCAATGTTGATAGTAGTAAAAACTTCAATTCCCTACAAGTTCTAAAAATTTTCACAAAGAGTAATTTTCACCAGAAATAATTTTATAGCAACAGTCGAATCTATCACATTTTACAAGTTATTTATAGTAGAACAGCCGCAATACAGTAGTGCAACTACTCTACATACAGATAGAATTAAAAAAAAAAGACAATTTTTACAATAAAATGCTTTTTGGCGTGAAATTCAAGGTGACTGTTTTAATTTTTAGCGAAAAAATCTGAGTACAGTAGTTAGGCTATGTCTCATTCTAATGCAGTATTTTTAATCCATTGGAATCACGTTCACAACCTTCAAAAATTGATCTGCAAGACGTAAGCCTAATAATATTCCTATCTTTGTATATTGTAATATTTTCAATTTAGAGCAAGGTCAATGAGAATAGTCTATTAGCAGGCCTATACCTATACATTCAATACGAGTTTATCTATTTAGGCACGTTACAAGTGGTATAGTAGGCCTATTCCCATTCAGTTGTAGTGAGGCTATAGATTTCTCATTTTTGTGTCGGTCGATCTCATCACATTATTGTATTGGGAAATTTTTGAGACTTAATCACAGAATAAATGATTGCTCACAATAATTACGCATATTTGACAAACAAATACATCTACTGCAAGAAAACTTAAATTAAATACTAATTATACAGAATGAAAGTGTAATTTTCAGCTCGAAATTTTTTATTTATTTTCAATATTTAAATGAAACTTCCTAATTGATTTTATTGTATTTGTGTTATTTTGGCTTGATATCAACTTTTCGAAATAAAAAATTGATCAGTTATCCTGGATTACCTTAAGGACTTGAAGTGAAAAACTTTGTGTGAAACAAAAACTCATATATAACCTGAAAATTTGGACAATTTATTATGTGACCTAATCAGGAATTTAAGAACAGAAGAAGATTTCCTGTTTCTTCTTCCTTAATTTCGTGTAGTTGTACTCTATAAAAATGTGTTAAACACTCACACAATATAAAATATGATAGAAAATCGGATTTGAGATAAGCATATTATATTGGACATGACTCTATGATAGATGTTTCTAATAAAATCATGTCACACCTAGCGATTTACAGTATATCTAATAGATATTATCTACCTATATCTATAAAATCGAAATGGCACTGATTCATTCATCACTATAAAGAACTGAAAAACCACTGAACCGAATGCGTTCCAATTTGGCAGGCATATTCAGTTGGATGTTTAGAGGCGCGCTAAGAACAGATTTAAGAAACTTTTCAAGGATACGTCAAATATTTAAGTTTTCCTAGAGTTTTTCAGCGTTTTCTCAATTTTTTCGAGAACCAATCGGTGGAAAATGTTGATATTTTGTAAGCAGGTTCAGATAAGGTCTAGAAATGATGTTGTGTTGAAATATTATTGAAATCCGTTCAATATTAAACCAGTAATCAGTTTTTCAAAATTTTAGATGTATTGTGGGTTGCATATCTTCCGCCTTGATAAGACCAATCCTTACAATTAATTCAATGTTTCAGCAAGATTATAGTTGAAGTAAATTGGAAGATATTGAATCAAGTTTTAAACTATGTTCGATATACGATGTACTTCCCTAGGTTACGTTCAATATTTTTATGTTTCACGATTTCTATTCTTATGAATTTTCGAAATTTTTCCTTAGATTTTTCGAAAACCAATTTGATGAAAATTTAGAAATTTGGTAAACAGGTCCAGATTAGGTCTAGGAATGCTGAGCTTAATAAATTTCGAATTCCTTCCGAGGTTACGCCTGGAATAAGGTATTCCAATGTTTTGAATCTGCACTTTTGTTTATTTCACGGAAACTACTGAACTAAATACGTTCAAATTATAAACCCAGGTTGAGCTCAGGTGATAGAACAACTAATTCAGAACGATTACTCAAAAGAACTCTGTCAAGTGATAGGCTATGATGATCAAAGCAAATCCTTTCGAACGGAAATTGCAGGCGAGCGAAGCGAGCCTGTTTTACTTAGCTGACACTGACAGAGGTTTTGCAGGCGAGCGAAGCGAGCCTGTTTGACTCACTGATACTGTGATACTGTCGGGAATCCAGGGGGCAGAGCCCCCTGGCTAGCCGGAGAAGGCGAGCGAAGCGAGCCTGCCGGCTAGTACCGTATAAAATATAAGTAAATAGCTTATTATTCTCTTACTTACTTGTTACTTATTGAAGTACAGAGTGAGACAGAGAAACTTACTTATTTGAATGGTCAATAAAAACAAAAATACTTCGATTAATGTTTCAATTTTTGGTTTATTTGAGAATTCAATACCCCAATATTTGTTTTCATGCAGTCTTGAAAATGACATCGGATAAATGACGACCCTCATTGCACATACACTGATGAAGTCAATTTTTGAAATTCGTCTCCACTCTTTGCAGCATATGAATCAGGGTTGGGGAGTAGCGCACTACTTTTTTTTAGCATGTAGTGTAACGACGCTACTTTTTAAAAATAGTATAAATATAGTAGCGCGCTACATTTCAAGAGTAGTATGTAGCGTAAATCACGCTACTTTTCACGCTACTTTTGGTATGCATCAACTCATATAATCGATAGTACAATGATCGTATGAATCGTATAGTATAAATCGATGCCACCAGCCGACCACGGCCACCAGTGGTCTGGTGGCCCATAATTATTTATATAATAAACGATAAAAAATAAGCTTTAATATCGTTATTTACCAAATTTTCCATCAATTTTACCTCCAAAATGACACACTTTTCAATAATTCAAGAAACAGAAGCTAAGAGGGAAATAGGTCTGTAATTTTCAAGTAAATTTTTTGTTTCTTCTTGATTTGTGAATTGATATGATATGAAAATGTTGGAATGGAATGATTTTGTAGTTCCATATTTCTCTATTACATTAAGGTACATATATAATTATAATTATTATACATTCTACAATAGTGTTTCCTTAATCTCAGGGCTACTTTTATCACTGTTTTTCATTTTAAATAATTATCAAAGTACCCTTTTTGAATTATTTTTCAATGCAAAAAAAATCATTTAAAAAAAAATGATAAAAATAATAATTATTTAAAATAAAAAAACAATTCTACAATAGTATGTCTATATTCTATTCTATTGTCTATAGTCTATATTCACATTGATATTATACAGAGTGTTTCAGAAGTAGTGTCGAGCATTTAAGGGTATTGTTCCTTGGTAGAAAACATACCTTAATAGCATTTTCAAAATGTCTGAAAGTCCTCAATTACTCACACAGCCGCAATTTTTGTTTTCTCATTTTCATCTAATCTTTCAATTTATAATTCTGTAGTGGCCTTGAGAGGGTACTATAGTGATCAATTACTATGTAAAATCAACCGAGAAATCGAATAAAACCAGATAGAAATTCGTAACTATGATGGTTATTGAGATAATTAGAAAAATAAGTTGGAAAACTACATTTTACAACTTTAAAAGGATAGAAACTGGATATTTAATTGTTGACTAGAATTTTCGGTTGTTCCATATTGTAGGAAATTCAATTCTGAAGGAAAAATTTTCAGTAACAGTTTCGTCTAAAACGCACCCAAACCTCACAAATCAGGATTTAAAGAAGACAAAGCAGACAAAAAGAGCAGGTATGAAAAGATTGCTGTTTTGACTTCTTTAAATCCTGATTTGTGAGTTTTGGGTGAGTTTTAGACGAAAATGTTACCAAACATTTTTCCTTCAGAATTGAATTTCCTACAATATAGAATAATCAAAAATACTAGTCAACAATTAAATATCCTGAATCTATCCCTTTAAAGTTGTAAAATGTAGTTTTTCAGCTTATTTTTATAATTACGGTATCTCAATAACCATCAAAGCTACGAACTTCTAACTGGTTTTATTAGATTTCTCGATTGATGTTACATAGTAATTGACCACTATAGTACCCTCTCAAAGATTAGAAAACAAAAATGGCGGCTGTGTGAGTAATTGAGGACTTACCGACATTATGGAAATGATATTTAGGTATGTTTTGTACCAAGGAACAATACCCTAAAATGCTCGACACTACTTCTGCAACACTCTGTATAATAAATAAATGTCAATCAATATAGTAAATGTGTAGCCTAAGCATAACGTTTTTTCGTTTTGATGGACATTATTTGCCTAAACCACACGAAAAAAACATTCTATCATGACTTTTTGTAAAGTAGCGGAAAAGTAGCGAAAAAGTAGCTAGCTACTTTTTTTTGTTGTTGTAGTTGTAGCTAGCTACTTTTTAAAAGAAGTAGTTGTAGTGTAGTTTAGCTACTTTTTTTAGAAATCACATTGAGTCAAATCTGGAGAGCGCGCCGGCCATTGGAGATCGCCTCCGAGAGAGATAAGCCACATGAATTATCATGAGCAATGAAATCGCGTTCAGTTAATTCTTGCACAGCAGCCAATTTATAGGAATGGAATTGAAGGTCTTCATGGAGAATTAGTTGACAGTGGTGTCGGAAATTCCCATAACAGCTGCGTGTTTGTGACCCGAACGCCGGGGAGAACGCACAACTGACTCCCTCACTCTTTTGATATTTTTCGAAGTTCTGATGGTCCATTGAAGTCTATTTCTAGGTTCAGTGACAGTTCCAAAATGAGTTAACCCACAACAGAATCGAATTACGGCCAGGAACGAGTCTGTGAGGAATTTCAAAGCGAGCTCGGAAGGCACGTCGCGTAGTGGCCATTAGAAAAGAAGCTATCGACTGCGAAGGCCCGCTGCTCTCTAGACCAGAGCATGATGGCAACAAACTGGCTGGAAGGAGAATCAAACTTGGTAACTTTCTTTTTCAGTTGCACCCTCTAACGCCACTTTACCAGTCCAACTCACCGGTTGGGAATTTTTTTAAAACAAGTAAGTTTCTCTGGCTCACCTTGTATAACTATCCATATTACTGTTTCTTATCTTATTACTATTATAAAAGCTTCTCTTGTTTGATGGTTTCATCTTTATGATTATGAAGTTCTGTAATACTCTTCGGTAATTGTTTATCTATGTACCGAGTTAATCGATTGAGAACTACAGGATAGGTTAAGAGTTGATACATGCATACATCGACCTAACGCAGTTACGTGTAAACCTCACATATTAAATGTCATGTTTACGTTTTCCTGAAAAGATTGCGAAAAATCAATGAGAAAAACAATGTGAATTGCTCATTTTGTTGTTCTCAACGGAAGAAGAATCTTACGTTCCGAGCAACCATGGAACGATAATTTATTATGGCCGATAATTAAATAGATAAATTTTGACAGCCAATTTCTTTCGATTCTCTCATTCTCTGAAGGGTTTCCACCGCCCAGAAAGAACTCACCTGTGAAATCGTCTAAAATTCTATTCTTTGTTTCTATCAAGATGTTCTGTTTGTGAGAATACCTGATAATAATGGGTATAACTGTCAATCAGAATGAATATTCTACTATTTATAGATAACATAAATACCTCGATTCATAATTACATTTTCTTGAAATGAAAAATGTATAGAAAGTTTTCTATATGAATGTTGTAATATAGATATTTCAAGATTGATAAAATATTTTCAGTTGTCAAAGACGACATTCTAATGGAAATTTATATTTCTAATGATTACCTGTTTCGATTTTACTTACTTTGAAATGCAATAAGTCAGTCAATTAGGAGATATATCTATATCTATAAAAGCGAAATGGCACTGACTGACTGACTGACTGATTCATTCATTCATTCATTCATCACCAGAACTAAAAATCTACTGAACCGAATGCGTTCAAATTTGGCATGCATGTTCAGTTGAACGTTTAGACGCGCGCTAAAACGGATTTTGGGAACTTTTCAAGGATACGCCAAATATTTAAATTTTTCTATAGTTTTTCGGCATTTTCTCACTTTTTTCGAGAACCAATCGGTAGAAAATGTTGATATTTGGTAGGTAGGTTCAGATAAGGTCTAGAAATGTTAAGTTGAGATATTTTCGAATTCCGTTCAATATTACGCCAGTAATCAGGGTTTTTAAAAATTGTAGATGTATTGCGGGTTGCATATCTTCCGCCTTGATACTACCAATCCTTACTGTAAATTCAATGGTTCAGCGAGATTATAGATGAACTAGTTTGGAAGATATTGAATAAAGTTTCAAACTATGTCCGATATAGTTCCCGAGGTTACGCTGAATATCAGCGTTTTACTATTTTTCGGAATTTTCAGAGTTTTTCTTGGATTTTTCGAGAATAAATTGGTAGAAAATGTCGAAATTTGGGGAACAGGTCCAGATTAGGTCTAGAAAAACTGTGTTCAATAAGTTTTGAATCCCTTCTGAACCGAATTTGTTTGTCCCAGTTTACACTGACAGAGGTTATGCAGGCGAGCAAAGCGAGCCTGTTTGACTTACTGACACTGCTAATACCGTCGGGGGTCCAGGGGGCGGAGCCCCCTGGCTAGGCGGAGAAGGCGAGCGAAGCGAACCTGCCGGCTAGTTTTTCATATAGGACAGAAAATAATTATATACCGTTCACTTGATAAGGATTACAGTAGTCTACATCTAAAGTCGGCTACATTATATATTTTTGAGAATTGCATTTTTCAATCTACACTCATTTCTCACTTATCTTTTGAACAATTCAATATGAATAAGAGTATATAATTTCAAGTTATATAATGTTCAAATATAAGCTTGGGTATTGGTGTCATGGAGGATTTCAACTCTTATGTGGATTGTGTCAAGTGGTAATGTGAGAACTTGAGAAAACTAGATGAAATGATAAAGGTCTAGTACTCAAAAGAGCGCAATAGGAAGTGGCTGTTTCTCAAACTGAAGTTTTTCTACTTCATCCCTGGCATCTTGTGGACAAGCTATAATAGGCTATACTGTAAGTGATTTTTTCCATTCCTGCTGAAAAAGGCCTCTGACAAAAGTTGAAATTCTAGCCCTACAGGATTGCCGCCCCTTAATTGCATAACTACTAACATTAGATAGGAGCATTGACGTTTTTGGTGTTCAAAAAATTACTTTCCCTTTAAAAATCAATTATTGATCGTTTATTTTCAATTGCACCGGGGAAACGCCCATTATTCAATAGCATCAACACCATTTACCATCAGAGTTGCTTATAACTTGGTAAACAAAATAAGAAATCTGTAAACGTCATGAGCGTGAGTGGTAAGGTTCAAGGAGTCAGTAGGCTATCAAATTCAAATAGTCAGTTCCTACTATTAATCACATAACAAATTGATTGTATAATTATAATTATCAAGTAAATTCCAATTGAAAGCACCAAAGCTCTATATACTTGGTGAATACATTTAATATCTACCTGGCTCAGTATTAAAAAATTCTTGAACGATATGTACAAAACAATAATACAATTACGCCGTTTGGCTATTCTCATCATCTCATCCATTCTCCGCTCCTTGTCTCGAAAAATCGAATCAATCATAATTGTAATGCATTAAAACTATATAGAGAGCTCTATGTTATGTAAACTAGCTCTATAAAAATGTAGGGAGCGATAGCTTTGTTTTTGTTGATAATTTATTTTAGAATAGAAGTCCCAATTAAACTAGCTTACTGTGCTCCAAATACTCACTGCCAAACAGTAGTCACGATTGCTTGGAAAGCAATGATAAGTCGAGAGGATTCGTCGATTATATTTACACACAAATCGCTAATGGACTCAATTTAGTTCTAAATTTATCGTTGAATCTCATTCACTCTTTCACTCTTTCTGAAACTGCGCGAGATAGATACAGTTGAAAACTGCTTCTGAACAGTGGTTAACATTGCTCCCAAGAGGCGAGTCGTCGCTCTCTCACCCACGCACACATGTCAATTCATAGTAATAAATTTAATCGATCATGAAAAGTGTGGGATTGTTATGAGGTCGTTGCATTGAAGGTTGATTGGCCGCACAATAATAGTTAAGTAACACCATACCGAGTAGGTTTCGAACACCGAAAAATAGTTTTTTGATAGGAGATAGTTGAGTTCTTATTTAGGACGGGACCGCGTGTACGTACATTCTTTAGCGGTTGACTAGAGCAGAGCACACGCACCCAATATAACAGCTGACCGTCCGACTGAACTGAATGAGCGACCAGACGGCGACGAGCGCTGCGCTGCCGATCAATACGCAGCTTGTGTACCGTTTAGTTCCGCCGACTGCCGCCAGCAGCGCCACCACTCGGTAAACTTGACCGAGTTATCAAAAAGTACTACGGTGTGAAATGTGGGCGTGAGAGATAAATTTGTTAGCCGATTCTTTCTTGGCCCATTCAAAAATACGTATAAAACTTCGCGTGAAAACATGAAGGAAACAACTTTGTTTTGGAGTAGGCTAATAATACTACGTTCTCTACTTCTTATTTTTACTAAATATTTCAATATTATGAAATCACTTAATAAATCAGTGTATCATGTTCCAAAACCTTCATTGATTTCCTTGTGTTTTAGTCATTTTGGCGCCCCTGTATCCCGGCGCCCATCGCAGTACGGCTCCCACGGCCCTTGTGCTGGGCCGTCTCTCTAAGCCACTAATAATTAGATCTCAGTTACAAAAAAGTAGATCTCAAGTGGTCTATACACAGAGTGTCTCAGGGGGAATGTGCAATACTTCTCAGTCTGATTCCTTACACCAAGTAGACAAAAAAGTTCCATGAGACCAGCCCCCAAAAACGCTTTGTTACCGAGAAGGTGGAAAATTGAGATTTTTCAAAAAATATTAATTTTTCAGAGGCTTTAGTGAGGTTCTAAAATAAGCTATTCCTATGTAAAATAGGCTAAGGAATTCAATGAAACGAGTTGAAGTTAGTAACTTTAACGGTTATTGAGATAATTGGAAAAATATTCTAAAAAACGCCAATTCAACAATAAGGGTTATAACTGGATAAGGAATCATAAAATTGAAGTTGAAGAGAGTCGGATTCTAAAGAAAAAGTTTAATGGCAGCGATTGTGTTAATCTTACCCAAATCTCAGAAATATCGATCAAAAATCGCAAAATTGACAAAACATAGCACAAGTGATGAATTTCACAATCGCTACCATTCAACTTTATCTTTAGAATCCGACTCTCTTCAACTTCCATTAATAAAAAATACAATTTTATGATTTCTCATCCAGTTATAACACTTATTGTTGAAAAATAGAGTTTTTTAGCATATCTTCCCAATTATCTCAATAACCGTTTAAGTTACAAACTTCAAACTGGTTTCATTGAATTCCTCAGATAATTTTACATAGTAATTGCTCATTTTAGAACGTCACTAAAGCCTCTAAGAAGTTAGAAAAATTAATATTTTTTAAAAAATCTTAATTTTCCGTCATTGTTATCTCGGTAACAAAGTGTTTTTGGGGGTTGGTCCCATGGAACCTTTTTTGTCTACTTGGTGTGAGGAATCAGCCTGAGAAGTATTGCACATTCCTCTTGAAACACTATGTATAAAAAATAACAAACCTTGTAACCAATCATTCAAGATTCAATTCAATGTGGTATGATCGATTGGGAGATTAATATAGGCTACTTATTACAACAATAGCTATGATTTAGAGCCGCATTAATTTATTATTGTTTCTCACTTGTGAACTTTCTGTGAATAAGAATAATGAAATCCGTATCCATGAATATGCCTGAATCTGCAGTGTACAGTGACTGTGTATATGAATACACATATAGTATTAAATACTACTACTAAATACAGTGTATTCGTATAGTCTGTTCACGCAAAGAACTACAATGACTATATTATAAAATTATAATAACCATATTATAGTCTTCCAAGCAAAAAAAAACTCTTTGGCAAGATGAGAAAATGACTTCATCTCAGTCAATATTGATACAAAAAAAAATATTGATTTGGTCTCATATTGTAGATCAGAAATGTTTCCTACGATTGAGATCAAATCAATAATTTTTGAACCAATATTGACCGAGCTGGAGTCATTTTCTCATCTTGCTAGAGGGTCTTCTTTGCTTGGAAGACTATAATATGGTTATTATAATTTTATAATATAGTCATTGTAGTTGATACAGCAGATCATTAGATGATAAGTTTCAGGTTCTCTGCTGCAACGTAGTTATTGTTGTGGGTTGATAGTTGATACTTAGGGTTGAAGGTAGCAGGCCAATTATGGATTTTCATAGTGGCATTGTGGTGATTTATCAAAGGCAAAAGGCAAATTCAGAAGGCAGCTGTTTGAAACAGTTTCACAAACTTGCTGCGACTAAACATCAAAAGCCTGAGGTATGACGGTATGAGGCATGACCTCACTTCTGATGCATTGGTGTTGCCGGGTTTAACAGGAGTGAGGAGGGGGGTTTGGTTTCAGTTGGGGTACACTTCAAAGTGCCACAAACACCGTCTGTCTCGCAGAGGTATGATACTCTGCAAGAAAAGGGTCAGTGCGGTTGTTAATTGTGGCCCTATAAGTACCTTGTTATATCTCGCTCGCCACACTCAGTCAAGCACTCTTGATTACTTGGGAACAAATTTTCCCTCGTATAACAAGCAAAAAACTACTTATTCAAATGACTTCATTTGCAACTTACATGCTAGTCTCTCACAAAGCAGGCTTGTGACTTGTTTTCACGCTTTGATAGACTTTCGAAGAGAAAATGGAATTTCGAAACTTTTCAATGAAAGTCAAGTTTCCACAATGTTGATGATTCATAGCCCCATATACAATTTTTGTAGAATCATTTCGGAAAGGGATAAGAACTTGAACAAACGCAACTTAAGTCAGGCCTTCATTCAAACTTGCGGAAAATTCAATTCATTGAATTAAAAAGTGAATGATTATAGAACATGAAAATACAACATAATTTCAATAACAACAATAATAATGACGTGGGAATTCGAAAAATGAGAAAGCTACATGAACAAACTTCTGATGTTTAGTAAAACGTCTGATGGAAAGCTCTCCACTCCATGGAGAAGGAATACATTGGAAAGGTTTTTGCAGAAAACAGACAAGGGGGCTGAAACGATCTAATTTTTCTTATATATCTTCCTGATTTCATAAAAAAGAACATACGAGCTAGATATACGCTTGTGTACCATTATGGATTTGTAAAACAATAATATTGAATATAACCATTTTGGCATTTGAAATAAATAAAATATTAAAAGGCCGTTCAAAAACATAACATCCAATGCTTCTGTCGTGTACGTAGCACGCTGTAACATTGCCGTGAGAAATATTATGACATAAATCTTGATGAAACATATAGTTCTTGTTGAAATCGCGTGTGTCCATTGAAGCTAGTAAAACCAGCGTGCTGATAATTCGCTGTTTTTCATTCGCAGGGAACTTTGACTGCTTCATAAATAATGAAAAGCCGAACAGTGGAATAGATCGAGAATAAATTCGGATTTGAGAAAATTAATGGCTTGCTTGTATGTTTGCTACAACTACAACATCTATTGCCTGGAGCAAAAGCATATCTTGCCACTCTGTATATTAGTAGGAGCTGTGTGCGTACAGAAAAACATTTTCGCTCACACTTTGCATGAAAAAGTTCAATGAAAGAGCCTAATTCGAAGAGATAGGAAAACGTTGTCAGATGTCTGCGATAATGTATGTGAACGTATTTCACAGTGACGATGAATTTATTATGAGATACATGTAGCGATACGCAAAACAGCGAACAATGGTTGAACTGTATAGGCTATTGATTTTCCATCTGGAAACGAGCTCCATTTTTCATTTTAGCAGAGCAGCGTTCGCTAAAACTTGAAAATACTTGAGAGACCATGACAAGAACGAGAAGAAGAGTGCTCAACCATTCATTTTGGCTCCCGCTGCGATGTCTGTGCCACACGAATGGAACTCATCAATCAAATTCATTTCAAGCTACACTTCATTGATTCGCATGCGGTGTGCATTTCATTGCAAATAAAATTTCATCTCTTCTTTTATAATATATCTTCCATTTTCAAATACTTTGCATGATGATAAATGACAAGGACTTCTTTGAAATTAACAATAGTTGAAAAATAATTACAATTTTATATTTTAATAATTAAAAATTAACGAAAAATGCATAAGATAGTTTTGAGGATACAAAAAAGTTTTTGTTTTGATTTAAATTTGGCCTAATCCAGAATTTTCTCACAAACATTAGCCTAACTTGTGGGATTCAATTTTGTATTGACTGTCGTAGGCTGTGAGCAGATCTACTCCAATAGAAATCATTACACCCTTCAATTGTTTGAACTGATGGAAAAACTTTCTCAGCTTATTGGAATAAGTTTTCAACTTGAAGACTTTTTCAACTTTCTTAGCGCCATAGTGAGTCTCATAGCTGCAGTCCAGTTACTTGTTATCGCAGGGAATAATCATATTGAAAATACTCAATAAGTTCCCTCAAGGAAAATTCATGAATATTTTATACTACTTGAAAATTTAATGCTCCCGTAAGCTTAGTGAAAGTCTTAGTATCATGGCTTCAAATCTTCAATATTAGCCAAGTTATTTCGGCAAGGGAAGGATTCACCAGATTGTACTCCGACCCCGCATAGCATCCCTTCCGGTTGAACTTCGACTTCCAGTTCAGTTTACATGTTTAATTTGGAGGTAGACCTAATGATCATGGCTTGTAAATACGGTTATGAAACTTATAGCTGCCATAAAGCTCTTTAGGCATATCAGCTTAAGCTCGGGAGGATCGCACAAATTAAAGATAGCTGAAACGCAGCCCAAGACATCGCACTATGATCATTGGTGGCAATAAGGAAAGATGGATAGAATCGATTAATAGAAACGATAAACTCTATTATACAGAATTCTCTATTTATAAATTTGTTAGACTAATAATCGTGTGCAATCTTGACTCTTCTATTCTCATACGTAAAACATTCATTTCCCTTTACATTCTGATATTTGAATGACAATTCTTTACAAAACAGATTTCAAATCCTTATGATAACTTGATTTCTCCACCTCAAAAATACCTAAAACGCTAATGAAAAGAACATGATTGATTTCAACGTAAAAAGTGAAACCACTCATAATATGAAAATTAGATTTAACATCTCACGTATTTAAACATAGACTAATTTTTTATATAGCCTTAATTTTTAGAATGTAGGATGAAAATAGTAGGAATATAACTTATAGTAATAGAAAAAATAAACATATCTTCCTATTAAATTGACTCATTCTAATAATGAAAAACATTGATTTCCTGATAGATTATTTTTGTGATTGTCGTATGCACAATGGACGCTCAAAATTACTTTTTCCACAAAGCAATAAACTTATTTGTTATGTGTACAGGTGATTATCCATAATTCAACTGGTGACGTTGCCATTGATTGATACTTTTTCGTGAGCAGTCTTTGTTCTGATCGAATACGAGTGATTTCCGAACAGACACGCACTCGTCTCGTCATGTTGAAAAGAAATATAAATTAGGAGATTAGGCCACGTGCTAAACGCGTGTCGGACGCAGATTAAAGTTAAACAACTTTGGCGGCCCTAACCTAAAAGTAGCCAAACCCCTCCCGTTGTCTTGTCTTTCAGCGGGATACTGTAACTGTAATGCAGGCAAAACGCTGGCCGTAAATTGATTCCGACCTGATGTAAGGCCCTTACTTCAGCAACAATGAAATTACTTTCGGGCCCTACAAGTTTTATACATATCCGTGCAAGCACTGTTGCACGTGTAGTGGCCCTTTCTACGGCCCTAGAAGCGGAACAACCCCAATCAAGACAAACACACACTGAAAGCAAAGCAGAAACGACTCATCTCAGTCGGCCTGGAAAGGTCAGTTTAATTTGTGTCCTGTTAGATAATCTTTATCATTTTAGATTATTGATATTGCATGCTGAGTAGCAGGCAGAAGCTTTGAAAACGTGAAGCCTGTTTGATTTTGATCAATCACCGTAAGATCACGTAGTAATCAAGTAGGAACTGACTAATTACAATATGAATCTACATAAGCTGAATTTCATGAATTTACAATAAGTTGATATGAGTTTTCAATAAGCTGAATTTTGATCAAGGATACTAAAATCGTCATAAAAGATGTCATAAAGAATTGTCTCTTCATTGAGATTCACCAATCAATTGTATGAGAGTTTCACAGTTGAAGGAAAAAATATTCCAGGAAAAGCAATGGAGCTCTTCTCATAGCTCTTCGACGAAGTCGAAGAAATTATTAAATCCTTCATCCATTTCCAATTAAATAGATACATTTAATGGAATTTTCTATTCTCTTAATAACCTCTGTTTCTGATCTCATTGCTGATGCTGATCGTTTAAAAAGTTTCATCTGTGAGAATTAGTACAACACATAAATTTCTTTGCTTCTATTAAAAACTTTTCTGGTTTTGACTAACTAACAGACGAGTACCAATTAGTTGTATTACTTTAGAGGTTTTCCTCATAAAGGTATTCCCTCAGTCATTATGATTAGTCTAATACGCTTTCTAAGATGAAGGAGGAGCTTTTCTGCTCAAAATAAGAGTTTTCACTTTTCAGTATGAAATAATTCTAGATAAGGTTGCACAACATTAAAATAATATAAAATCTAATATCAGAACCAGTTATTCAATAAGAATAAGACTACATTATCTCAGAGGTTGACTCATAAATACATCCCTTCCCTTTCCCATCTGACTAATTCCGGAGTAAAATCATCATACACAGTTCATCATCATTGTTAAAACTCAGTATCTGGTTTACAGTGAAAATCATGAATATATGAATAACTGAGTTCATGATAAATGTATTGTTACAAAGTACCGCCTGAACGTCCCATTACAACGTTACCTGTGTTTTTACAAGCCAGGCCGGTCCTTTTTTACGGCTTTTATCCGGCACTTCTCTCCTGGCGAGTTTTTCCAAACAACGAAATACATTTCTCATGGGATTCTCGTTTATTTGAACGTCATGTGGAAAACGTGAAGTAAACGTACAATGCGAATAATAACACAGGAAAAGAGAGAGGTAGAGAGGATGTTGAAGGAAGAGAGTAAGTGAGGTAGCCAGAGAAAGTGTTAGAGGGTTGAGACAGAAAGAGAAACTTCTATCGAGAGACAGAGGGAGAAACTTAGGTACAGGTATTTCATGCTCGGTGTCATCTGAATTATTGAACCTATTCTCCGAAAGAGTCAGTAAACTAGATACTCTGCTTATTTTCATTTTCGGAGTTTGAAAATTTCATTAATAATTCAGTGTTGGAAACTTCATCCTTATACAATAGTGATTACCGTTTAGCAACTTCAAATTATTAAAAGAATTGTGGATCGGATAGCTTTAAACATTGAAATACAAGTACTTTGAAAATTTTATTATTTCATTATTAATTTATACTGACGTGCTGAAATCCGTAACTAGAATTTAAAGTAGTAAAGTGTCATTCTCCTATTCAAGCTATTCTTTAATTAACTCTATTTTCAAATAATAGAACCAGAATTCTGCTATGAGGCCTCAATATTCACGAGATTCCAATGTATATCGAGGATCATCAACTAAAACTAGTACGCTTTTGCTTCCTCTGTACACTCTTTAATGCTCATCAATCAATATTGTTTTTAGTTCGAGATAGTCGAGGTGAAATTCGTGAAAGACGCTAAGAAGATTCCTTCTATTGAAAAAATCTTCTAAGGTAGAATCCGCTTTATTGAATCTCCAAGTCAATAAATAGTCCAGTCAAATTAAGCAAAAAAAGTAAAAGTCGGAGGACCCAGCTGAAAATTTGCAGATTTGATCAGAAAAGAAGAGGAGGTATCATTACACGCAGTACCATTATAACATGAAATTTGAAAATTTTCATCAAATTTGGCATATAATATATGAATTTATACCGCCACAATGAGCTGAAAACGATGAGCTATCACACGATGAAATCCGACGTACCGTTCAAAAGTTATGAATAAATATATATAATTTAAAATATAGGGGATGCTTTTGACCCACCCCCATGAATCCTACGATACTTTTGGTCGGATGAACATTGCTAATGACAGACTAGGGTCCCAGGAACAGTATCCAAGAAGTATAAGCAAATCCCAACTTTTTTAGTAAGATTTTTGAGTTAAAATAAGCAATTTTTGGGGGTGTAAGGATTTTTTAAAATCGATGTAGCACAAAAAATATTGAATGTAGAAGAGTGGAATTGGTCTCAAATGAAAGAAAAATGAATTTTGCCGAGACGGATTTTGAAATACGGATGTACGAGGGCTCAATTTATAGTAACAAACTTCTTAAGTAAGAAAAATTTCAAATTCTCGATCCTATGAAAAAATTGTATCTCAAAAACGGTTAATGATACAGAGTTGCTGATAAGAGGTCTTATTCTTTTTCAAATTTTATTGTCTACAAAAAAGGTCCTATAAAATTTTCTCGTCCGACGCTTGGTTCGGCCACAATTCACGAAAAACCAATTCCTAGTAGGTAAATTTTACGGTTTTTTCAAGATGGCGGCCGAAGCTCACAGAGGACTCTTGGGGACTTCTAGTATGTTATTCAGCGCCCTTTTCTGATCATATCTGCAAATTTTCAGCTGGGTCCTCCGACTTTTAATTTTTTTGCTTAATTTGACTGGACTAAAATAAAAACTCTAGATAGCAAGAACTACGACGTTTTCAATCTTCATTCATTTTATTATAATTTTGACCTGAATATCGAAAAAAGAGGAGACTCTTATAACAAAACCCTTTAAACATCATTTTACTCCGATTTTCCACCTACTGAATAAAATAATATCAGTACTCATTTCAGTTAGAACGGTAGAAGTCTGGGTCGTTGTTTATGCGAGCTCGTATGTGCAAGATAACGTATGCTTGGAATGAGAACACTGAATCTGTGGAATCCCATTCTATTGTACAGAATAAATTTTGGTGGATGGAAGAGAAGGTACAGCATATTTTGAGACTCTCCTTTCTCTGACGTTTCCATAGTAGCGAAGCAGTATTATGGAAATCGGTCTAGATATACTAAATAGATTCAAATTGAGAGCAGAGCTTACAGAGAACCCTTTATCCTATTGGTTGCTGCGGCGTACCGAACAATGCTGGAGGGAACAAATCCTACTTCAAATATGAATAAGTTTCTCAGAGAGTTCCGTTTCTGTAGTTTTGTTTTCTAAAGTAATCAAGATTGTCAGGATGAAATAAATCATAAACATGAATTGAAAAAATTACACATTAATGAGTTTTAATGAATTGGAGCAGCAACTAAAACTCCATTCAACTTATAGATTGTTTGTGTTTTATGATTCACCAGTTTTATAACGGAATATTGTCAAGAGTACATTGTAATTTTGATCCAATTCAGGACTATTTTGCATGAATGTGATTCCATAATACTTCTAAATCCAAACACGAAACATTATACAGTATCAGAATTTATCTACGGGCGTATTGAAAAATTCCTATTTCAGATTTACAATTGAAATAGGAAACACTACCATTTCAAAACGGAATCTCAGAACCGTGTCGTAATGAACGTTTTTCGATACAGGAGGAACTTTTCGATACAGTCCAAATTCCACTTTATGATACATTCCTTGTTTCGTTTCGAAATCAGGTGATAAAAAGTAAAAAGTGTTCAACTAACCTCAAAATCAAAACTGCGACGGGGATTGAGTAACCTACCAGTATTTTTTCGTCAATATTTCAATTTACGTATTTGAATATTCAACTAATTTGAATAGGCCAAAGTTTAAATAGTTTAATATACTTATAACTTTGTTAGTGAATATGTTAATAACTTTCACTTTTACAACAACACTCACGATTTTGTTGCTTGTCAAATGCGTTTTGTGGTTCTGACTGATATTGACTGATATGTTATTTTTAACATATTTAACAAGTAATAAGTTGATTATCATAACAGTTCAAGTAGGATGAAGAAAAAAGAAGTTAAATAAACGACGGTATGATGATTTTTATAATAGCATACACTTACAGATAGCTTGATACTGGTGGTCTATAGCTTGATACTGGTCTGATACTGATAACTACACTGGTGGTCGTAGATAAAATAGTGTATGCAATGGCTATATTGGGCCTTTATAGCATTCGTAAGATATTTAGAGCACTCACTTTGCTCGTGGCTCTAACTTACATCTCACCTCATGCTATAAAGGCTCCCATTATACAACCGTTGCATAATAAACTACTATTATAGTATTATACATTACATTATTACATAAATAAACATTATACTATTATTATTATTATATTTGTATTATTGAAAACGTAAAACACAGGGTATAGAGGAAAACAGTGAGATTTCCCTGCATTATCAAACAAAATCAAATACGAGAGATGGTTTCGAAAGATTTTATTCACAAGATTCGAATATTTTAATCATAATTCGATTATTATTCAATCTTTCTGAATAATAACCACCACGTTACTCAAACTATCCGATTCAAATAGGAATTCTATTCTATGGGTTCTGTAGAACATGTCAACTGATACAACCTAATTCTGTTTTAATTATTAGTTGATAATAGGTATCAACTGAATAATATCCTCAAAAACTCTAAAATCCATATCTGTGTGAGCTCAGCGAGCCGAGAAACCTGTAACCCATATTTTATGGGAGCGGGACAAAAAATGTTGAGAAGCGGATTGCAAGTGTAATAAGAAGAAGGAGCCGGCGAAGACGCCGTGGCACGAGCCGCGACACACGAAGGAGTGGCGGATGGCACGTGGCACGAGAAGAAGATGGTGCGTAGTGAGTAAAGAGTGAGGAGTTGGGCAAGGTTAGTGATTAGGAGGGGGATGTGGCACTTGGGCAGGGAGAGTGGTGGGGTGTGGGAGACTTCCGTGGAGCGGTTCCCACGCTGAGCTCTCAGCTCGCTCCCTTTGATGTTTTCTTCCTGAACACCCTTCTCCCCCACCCTCTTAGCCTTGTTTACCATCGAGCCACAACAGTACTGCTCCCACCCTGATCCGCTGTTGCTCCCCACAAGACATTATGCACTTCCTACTCGGAAGTAGGCTTTACCCCTGACTCTTTACAGGTAGTAGATCCGTTCATCTCTTCCCTGCACCGTTTTTTCTTGCGCGCTAAACTGCGTCATACTCTTCTCATTTCGACAGGTTGTGTTGTAGTGCTGCTCCTGTTGCAGCAGATGAAGGAAGGAACCTGATCTTGCAAACAATAGCGTAGACGACCTCGTCGATGTAACGGAAAAAAGACTACAAACTGGAAGCTTTGGTTCCTATCCTCAAGGAAATACAATGAAGAAGAAAAAACTCGTTCAAGACACCTCTACTCACTGTTTTAGATATCCTGTTACTTCTTAAAAAGTAGAAACTAACTCTCACTCTCTATTTCTTCCCTCTTCTAAATTCAACAACACGCTCACTTCCTACCCTTTTTTGTAGGTTCAGTTTTGCAACAGTTTTCAAACACTGTATTCTAGAATTCCCATTACAAAAGTTTTTTTTCTCGCACTATCGATTACCGGGGATACAGCTATGAATAGAAGAAATTTAAAAAAGTTGTGGGTTATATTGAATTTTACGAATTTTTCCAAACATTCGTTGGCTATATCTTTTCTAATCTTGCTACCTTAATTCCTTTTTCCCGAAAAATTCATTATTCCATCACAAGTTCTTGCCAATTTCAACTACATATCTATCTAGGGTATAGAACTTGAGGTCAGTTTCATGGATTTGTAGGTCTTGTAAAATGGAGTAAAGGTGAATACAGAGAATAGTTTTGCAAGGGTATTCCAGGAAACTAATATAATATATCCTACTCTCATTAGTGTGAATTTAGTGTAGAATAGAGACATTTTAATTCTATTTGACAAATAGTACAAGCGCATCGTACTATACTAGAGTTGAACACATGAAAATGGTACAATTGGAACAGAAGAGCCCCCCTCACCAATAGACATTGCCATTACTGTATTTTCATCAGGTTAATTATGGAAATATAAATTAATTTTTATTAATCATTAGCTGAATTGGCAACTTTGCATCAAGTCTCACTGGACTCTTTTCATGCGTTCAACTCTAATGACTTGTATTTGTAAGTCTAGTAAGTGATCGCGTTTTCCTGTTTCACAGGCATTTCAAAATTTATGTTATGCGCACCAGGATCGAGAGATATTTGAGCATGCAACTATAGGCCTGTATTCTTTTCCTTTTCATCGATGACATTACCAAGTGGGATGTCAAGGATTAAATCGTAAAAAGTATAAAATTCTCATTTTTATTCCAATTCCACCTTTAGTGAAGTTTGCAGAGATCACACCAATATCCACAAATAATAAAAAAGTTAAGATGGGAAGAACTGGGAGGAAAAGCAGCTTTTCCTCAACTTATCAAGTTAAAGGCCTCTCATGAAAAAAAGACCTGGTTTTTAGCTGAGTGTGAGAGAGTGATGGATGTATGAAACGCTATTAGTTGATCATGTTTTAGAGAAAGATAGAACGAGAAAATTGAGAGAACAGAGATGAGTGATGAAGAGAATTCACGAGAATTTGCCGATGAGGGATGAGAAAGGTACTCTTGAAATCAATGGCTCGAGTGCTATTATTACCAAAGTGCATGACAGGCTCTACTCAATGGCTATTCTGGTTTGGAAGCTTGCTGAAGTTCGCCTTCACATTTATCAAGAGGTTCCTCTTCAGAATTTCACTTTCACTATTACTCTCCCACAATTTGACATTTACGATGAAAAATAATTGTCATATTCGTTATATAACATACGACATATTATTCTAATGTTTCAGTTTACATACTCTAACAACTCTATTATGTTACCCACTCTCTTCCATCTTTTTAAACATAATTAGATTTTGTGAAACATCCAATATCTGCAAACTGCAATGATTGCACATATTATGTGGAGTGAAAAGTTGAGAGCCCTCCAGTTTCTATTGGCGAAGGAGAACTTCGTTGCTAAACAGCCTCGAAGAGGCACACAGATATGAGACGGACAAAGAAGACATTTTTTAAGTGCTTTTTTCCAGGTTTAAAATTGCCTTGATGGCCATAAATCTTCGCTTAAATAATACGACTCCAAGGAGATGGATAGGTTGTTGTACATTTGTGTTCGATTCTTGATTTCATAGTTGCAAAAGTATCAAAATTAAACATAAGACATATTTTACGGCTTGCTCAATCACTGAAATTCACTGACATTACTTGCGTTTGCAACTCAATTATTTTCATTTTTAATTGCAACTCATTTATGATTCTGAATCATTTATGAAATAATTGAATCAATAATTTTAAATAATTAAATTAAATTAATACGAATAAAAAATGAAAATCACTTTGATTATGATAATAATGATTATTATTATAATTCACTTTGATGAAATTCATACATAGTGAATAGATAATGAATAGAATTATAGACACGTCATAGTTAAATCCCGAAATTATAAGGTGGCATTTTGTTACTTGTGAATTTTCGGGACCGAAACTGGTAATAAAACCTGCATAACAATTCTACATGTTAGATAAGTTCCGAAAATTATAAGGTAACACTTTGGTACATATGAGATTTAGGGCAATGGGGGCCTATATTAGCAATAAAATCAACATAAGAATTCTACATATTATTAGATACCTTCTGAAAATTATAAGGTAGCATTTCGTTGCTAATGAGTTTGGGAACCGACATTGGCAATAAAATCTGCATAAAAATTGTAAATGTTGGATAACTTCCAAAAATTATGAGGTAGCATTATTTTACTTATGAGTTTTAGGGACATATATGCAGGGGAAAAATTGAATTAAAATTTGCAGACCACCTACTCTTCTAAGAATGAGTTGGACGCAAACTTTTGTGGATTCGCTGATGAAAAACTTTAAAATAACTCAGCAATTAATCTGCTATAAATTATAAAAATTAATTCAGAAGTAGAGTTGGTGCCTGAAATTTAGGCCGTTCCGTCAGTTCCTTGTACGTTGTAATTACTAGCTAGTTATTAGCTAGTCACTCGTGTCTATAATCTAGTCAACTGGTCCGGTACAGTTACGCTGAATTTTGCAGACTACATCAGCTGTTGGATCGAACAAGGAACAGAATAAACCGTTTCAATTTTTGGTAGCAGCTCCGACTATGAATATGAAGAAAAATTATAAAAGACTTAACAACCTGTCAATTGAACTGTACTTGTTGCTGCTGTAACAAGTGTTTAGGATATGTGTTAAGTATGAATTTGTAGGCAAGCGACGTTATCCGAGTCACACGTGCAGCGAACAGCGAGCAGCGTGTGTCAAGTGGTGAGCGGCGGCGACGGCGCATCTACAATCTTGCCTTCATCTATTACTTATTAAGTGTGGCCGACGGCGTCTTGGCCACCGAGCAAGGAAGGAAGGAAAAACGCACAAGTCCCGCTAGTACACAACATATTGTACACACAGAGTACACATGTATCACTATATTTTTACTACATAAGAACTATACTGTGTATTGTACGATGTAGAGTATATGTATGTATAGCATGATAGATAGGTGCTAGTATAATAGGGGTAGGGTTGGGGTGTTGAATGAAGGGTAGTCGGTTCCCACGGCGGGAGCGTGTCGGTCATCCCCACCACGCACACGCACTTACGCACGCACACACGTGAGGCAGGCCGACGTCCGCCACGTTTCCAGCATTCGTTCGAACGACGTTCGTGCGCCTGCATCATCCCACTTGTTGTCTCCTCAACCACGTGACCCTGTGGCGAGTAGTGGTACCCCGGGGGGCAACGGAGCCCCCCCAGCCGCCTCCGGCCACCGCTGACCCACTCGCTCACTGGGGCAGCTATGCTCCTTGGCCCACTCCGCCGCCTCCGCCTCCACGACATCCTGGCCTCCATCACCAGCCGCCCGCCAAGAGAGCTCTCTCGGAGAGTGACGACTGTGACGACGCCTTCTCAGAGTCCTCCAAGGACCAGTAAGTTATCATTAACAGTGTTCTTAGGTAGAGTTGAGTGTTCAAAGTGTGTAAATGTTCTGGAGTGTAACTGTGGATAGATAAGCCAGAATGATCAGTGATCATAGGACGAGTTGAAGGTGGGAATCGCGTAGATGTTTCGTTGCGAAACTGGGTAGATGGACCTTCTGTGTGACAAATGTAGATTTATGAAGTAGAGTTCATGTCATAAACATTTTTCTGAACAAATAATATGTTCCGAATAAAAGTTCAAAGTTTAATTTTCCACTAATAATAGTTCAAACTTCAGCACTTGGCTATTTCCCAAGTCAACCTGATTTTATTTAAAGTAGAGTGTCAAAAGTAAAAACTGTTCACTTAATAAATTACTGATTTTGTTTTTTCCAAGAACTGGTTTTAAAACACAAAATTGAACGAAGAACAGTAACTAATGCCGATTGTCGAATCTTCTTATCTTAGCACTTTCAAGATAATGTGTCTTTTTTTAAATTATATTCTAAAACTATCTTAAAATTAATCCAAGATAATGTAGCCTACATTAAAAAAATAATCTGTTCATAGCACCTTGTATCAAATCAGATCATACTTACTCTATCATCCTATTTACTCAAAATATTTGCCCATGCAAACTTATGTGTGTCAGTAATTCGAGGAATAATAATAATTGGGTACAGAGTTTTAGCTTTATTCTGAAACATGACTCAATTTGACTTATCACTTATCGCCTATTTAAAGATTTTATAGCACATAAATTATTCAGAGGAGCTGGTTCTAGTGGTTAGCTTCATCCACTACAGGCACTCTTGCCTCGAGTTTTCTTCTGATAGGCTAATTTTCTTCTGATAAATGTTTTCTATTAATTTTCGGGTTGATTTCAAACTGTAGAAATAGAATAGGGTGACTTCTTTATCTCAACGAATATGATGTCTAGTATCTTTGTGATTATGACTTTATTAGAAAATTAACGTGGCTGATAATGTTTCAGATGTCCATCACCGGGCGAAGCAGACAGCTGTCAGATGCTGAGCCGCAAGAAGCGCCGCGGCATAATCGAGAAGCGGCGCCGCGACCGCATCAACAACAGCCTGCTGGAGCTGCGCCGGCTGGTGCCATCCGCCTACGAAAAGCAGGGCTCGGCCAAACTGGAAAAGGCCGAAATACTGCAACTCACTGTCGACCATCTCAAGGTGCTTCATTCCAAAGGTAAGTTCAACAATCCTTTTCAGTTGCTAATTCTTACTCAGTTGCTAATTTTCACTACCGGTAAAATTGCACTAATTGTAAAAGTTGCAAATGTCACTTGGTTGCAAATGTCACTCAGTTGCTAGTTTTATCCAGTTGCTAACTCAGTAGGCTACTTTCTCAGTTGTTGAGTACGATAGACTACTCGATTGATAGTGTTACTCAGTAGCTAATGCCAGTGCTGAACATTAATATTTCATGTCATTTAAAGTAAAATGAAAATATGGTTTCGTCAGAGGCGTAGTCTCAAAACTTACGTTGGGCTAGCTCTCCTTTTAATCAAATTAACTACCCCTCCCCTAATCACAAAATTGAACTTAATGACAAAAATATACGGTACAGTATTTAAAACTTATATTTAAAATAGCTCATGACTGAATAGGGATTATTTAAAAAACTCCATTTCACAAGTCAAAGATATAGAATAGTTATAATAATTGTAAAATTCCTTCCTCTCCCCACCTCCCACCATCACATAACCAAAAATAGCACTTATAAAACTTGAAAACCCAGGTACACTAAAGATATGGCTAAGTGTCTAAAATACGTCCAAAGATCAACAAAATTTGAAAGTGAAAATTTATAACATACATTTATTGACAACGCAAATGCAAATCAAATAACGTTGAAAAAATTAGGGAACATACCGAATTATAAAAAAAATGAACAACGTAAATATTCAAAAGAGTGAAATATTCAAAAGTTTGCTTGTCGAAGCTGTGTTGGCCTATAGGTAGCCACCCAACAAGACCGGTTTGCTTTGTTTGCAGTCGGCTGTGATCGCCAAAGTTCGGCAAGGCAATCAAGCTCTCGCCACAGAGCTAGCTAGAGTCTTTTTCACTGCAGTGGATAACATGCTAACTCCAACCCCACCTCACTCTACCTATATACGACATTAGCATTACTTAAATGGGCCGTTGAACTACCGCGCTAGCCATAGCTTGTTTGATTGGAGAACTTGCATCGTGTACGGCACTTGAACTTGTCGCGCTGCAGCTCATGTGCTGAATTTGATGTAATTCTTTATCGCTACTACTTTTTTGAAATATTAAAACCTTTTCTAATAAATATCTGAATAAAATTCTTTTTTATGAAACTAGTTGAGCTTCGCAGCTAGCCTAGCTAGCCCGGAGAATACGCCACTGGGTTTCGTATTTTCATCTCAATTATTACAAAGACAATTAGAGAACTTGGTCAATAGATTAGATAGTCAATGCTCAATATGACGACGAACTATAGTAAAAACCCAGTTTCTAAACATTTTTCCGACATAAATTAAAAAATAATCTAGTGACTTGCTACTTCAGTCAATATTTAAATGGTCGGTCAAGTACTTATTATGATCAAGTACTTCCTCAATCTTCGCTTAATTGGTTGATCTTTTTAATCTTCAACTCATACGCATACCCAATCTTTTTCCTTGAAGATAAGTTCATAATTGATAATACTTGTAGACTACTCAAAAACATCTCATATTATTTTGTTATGGAAGACCGAAGAGCTGTGCTATCTGATTCAGTTGCAATTACAACTAGATTGAAACTTCATTCAGTATTTCTGTAAGCCAAAATAATAAAGTTTAGTAAAAAAATATTAACTTAAAAAAAGAAACGAAGTGTCACAAAAACAAAGACAAAATGTCACAGAAACATTTTTTCTCCCGTATTATGTATTTACAATCTATTAATTATTACGACTTTCAAAATACGATTCACTTTCAAGATTTATACTCATTGATTGATTCCCAAGCACAAGTAGCATACTTATTAGAGCATAACTCGCAAATAACTTTAATGATGATGATGATGATGATGTAGCCCGTATTATGTAGTATTAGGCTAACGCTATGTGATGCAACATCACTCAGCATGAAGCTTATTAGGCAGAATGTAAAATGAGAAGTACCAAAGTACAGTGCTGATCCAGGTGCTACTGAATGAAGGGATGTTATAATATGGTGGCGGCCTGGACACCTGTTGCCTCTACTTGGTACAAGACTAACTCTCCAGTCTGCGTTTCCGTTCTGTTTGAACCCGCTTCCGGTCTGGTGGACACAGCAAATATTCTCACGCCTCAGATAAAACTGTTCTGGCCAACTGCGAAGAAAGCCAAGGTCAAACACTGCTAAATTTTTTTCTGTGGGGGTGTCGGTTGCAAAGAGTGGCTTACTACTACCATCATATATCTTTCCTGTTAATCGCTTCCTCATATAGTTGCCAATGCCTAGAGTTCTTTCTTGATCATAGAATAAAAATGAGATCTGGGTTCGATAATATTTGAACGAAGAATTTTTCTATCAATCAATTGTGTGCACCGGTAATTATTATGGTAGGATGATTATTCTCCCACAAAACAATCCTAATACCTCTTAAGCTATTGAGATAGGATATTAAATGTTCAAATAAATCACAAATATGTTGTTTGTATGTGTATTGTACTCGTATGAACAATGAAAACTCAATTGAAATTAATAAAAAATATGGACAGAAAATATAAACAAAAAAATTAACATACTATTCAATCGGCACACTCACCTATTTCTACTTAAAATTATACTTTTTCATTCACTTATCAATTTGGCTAACAGTTTTCAATTGGTTTATAACTCCAACGCTCATTCTATTTAAATCCATTTAAATTCATGTTCCATTTATTGCAAGCCTAGCACATTATCAGTGGTGGAATTTGAATAATGTTAATAGCAGTAACATGTAATCTTAATATCCGCTGCATTCACATTAATTGTTGCGAATTGGAGCCCTATTATTGAGAATGGATGGGGAGAGGGAGAGAGAGAGCAAGAGAGGCGAACTTAGTTCTCGTCCTAGTTCTCACGGTACAATGCAGGCAGTCAACCAAGCCCTAACAGCCCTTTATCCCACCGCCACCCCTTAGCTCCCCGCCCCCAGCCATAAACAGCCCTTCGGATTACCAGCCGTAAATCTCTCAATGGGAACCATGAAATCGTTCCCAGCCTCATCAATTGAAAGCTAGATGTTTATTTGACTTGCACCAGACTTCAGCTCTGTTCAAACAGCTCTCTAGTATTGTGATACTTGTTCGAACGTGAATAGTTTATAAAATATTTGGGAATCATGCTCAACACAACCAGAAGAAATGTTTTCTTTTCTGTGAAGCAAGTCTCTTTTACACTAGATTAATAGGTATAATTGATAGAATGGAATAGAAAACGGTATCAATTAATATGACAATACTCGAAACAATGATAATAAAAAATAATAAACTTAATCATAAAAAACGTGTCCTGTTTTCTTCTTGAAACACATGACAAATACATTATATTAGAAGTGAATTTAATTTTCTCCTTGATAAAATTTATCATTTAATATCAAATATTAATAAAAAATTGCAAAATCAGATTTCTCCCTCCACAACACTCATCGTGATGATTAAATTAATGGGACGGAAATTGGAAATATTAATAAGCTATATGATCTCGAAATGTGTGATGCCTGTGCGTTGGAAATGGGAGTGATTATTGTGGAAGATGATTCACAACGTGATTTGGTGGAATACTCTAATGTTTTGAAAACTCACTTAATTCATCTATATGTGAAAAATGTATTGTCTAGAATGGATTAGTTAACTAAATTTTTTGCTCTTTTGTAACAGGTCTCGATGCATTGGCTTATGATCCGTCCAAGTTCGCAATGGACTACCACAATATCGGATTCAGAGAGTGTGCCGCCGAAGTGGCTCGCTACCTGGTGACAGTGGAGGGCCTCGACATCCAGGACCCTCTGCGGCTGCGTCTCATGTCACACCTGCAGTGCTTTGCCGCGCAGAGGGAGTTGGCATCCAAGCAGTCATCCTGGTACCCGGGGCATGGTCAGACAGCCACACCTGAAGGTCAAATGCAGCACCATAACCAGAGTCACCAGAGTCAGCATCAGAGTCAACATCAGAGCCAGCATCAGAATCAGCATCAGAGTCAGCTGGATTCGACGGGAAACTCATCGTTTGACACCTCCTGCGAGACGGCAGCCTCATCGCCGTCAACACCTTCAGCCATTCCTCCCGTCTCCTCATCGCAAACCACCCTCACACCTCTCACGCCAGTCTCCATGTCGTCATCTGCGTCCAACGCTCTCTACCAACACCACTCCACCACCAACCATCACCAGGAGCAACACCATCAAACCCCCCCTTACCATCAAACCCATCATCACCATCACCCCCACCAACCCCCCGGCTATCACCATAATCCAGCCGACATCACTCACCAAAACTACTCCCCCCACCATCCCAACTCGACTCAGGTCTCCTCACAAATGAAACCCTACAGACCATGGGGTGCCGAAGTGGCTTATTAAATTAAGAACAAACGATTAAATAGTGATAAAATTATACTAGTCAATTATTACTGCCATTGCAGATATTTATTATGAAACTTTCATGTAATGAGTATTATTTTTAAGTATGGTTGTGAGAAAATGAGACAGTTATAGGTTAAGTTATAGGGAGTTAAGTTAATGGGACAGTTATAGATTAAGGAGCGTGAGTGACTTATCACGTAAAGCATAATAGCCTTTTTTTAAAGACATTTTCCTACTCTAAAATAGCAGTTCGAATCATGAGATAGCTACAAAATAAAGTATAGTTATTTAAAATATAGCATCTGGAATGATAACATAGTACCCTGGCTGATTTCCTACACAATGAGTTCCTTAACAATGAGCTCCTTAAATTATGAAGTAGATGAAGTAATGAAACTATTCACATATTAATAATAATTAAATTGTTCTACGAAAATGCCTTTGAATGCTGTAATTGTGCATTGGCTTACGCCTTACAGGGTATGAATATAATCAGTTTAAATTCAGCCTGAATAAAATTTAATCCTATACTTGTGAGACTGAATTTACACTCGAATTTTCAACACCCATTGTAATATAGTGAGATATTTGACAGAAAACAATATATTTTTCTCCTCCTCTATTTCAAATGAGCTCATTTTTGATGTTATATATTAAATATTGGAGTAGAGAAGGAGCCTATTTTCGGGTAATTTTGTACATATGTAAATATTTGTGTAAAGAGTTTATTTTATAAAAAATGATTTCAGTTTTACAACCTGACTTCTTAATAGTTAAGAAATTGACTATAATATTAATATTAAATTCACATTGTTCTGTGTGATGAATTTGATGACAAATTATTGATGATTTATCTGTAATATTTTTTAATGTGTTAGCAGACAACAATCAAGAACTGAATGATCAACAAGTTTTCGAGAGAATGTTCTTGGTTTTCATTTCAATGGAAGTCAGTCTAGTCACAGAACCATTTTAAAAACAGTTCAGATTTCAATCATTGGCCTTTCTCAGTCAGTTCTAACACAATTAATGTATTTCTAGTTTTCAACTATATAAATATTGGAAAGAGAATTATGAATGAAGATGAAATTGAATATAAATATGATAGCACTCATTGTTCAAAGAAAATAAATGTTGTTGAATAATTCAAATACTTCTTCTTCACTTATCCATTACCATATACATTATATCTTTTATACAATTTTTCTCACAGTCTCTTTGAGTAGTTGTGAAGGTGATATTGTGGTAGTTATCCATAATAAATGAAAAGACAACCTAGATGAATGAAAGAAAACATAATCAATTAATGTTATAACAACCCAAACCGGTATCTCTATTTTCTAATAAATCAGTGGTTTGACAACATCTTGTCTTTTCTTTTATTTTCTCACAGGAATCAAATCATTTTAAATTGCTAAGAGATTTGCAAGCTGGATGGGAAATAGTTCCGGACAAAGTGGAACTATTCTCTAAGAACCTTCTTTTTAATTCGTTGAATTCTAGGAAATGTTCATATTGTCACTCATGTTATAAATTGATATAACATGGAATTTTTCTTTACATTTACAGAAAAATCATAGAGACAGAATATCACAGTGAATAGAAACGCTCTTATTCATCAATCATAAGGTTTGATTGGAAAAAGGATTATATTTGTTGAATTTTTCACAACAAATTAAGTTTTATATTAGTAATGATATCTTTCAATTATAGATTTTACAATTTTATTAATTTTATTGTAAATTGAGAGTCCATGGTGAATAAGAGGTTTTCCCAAATTACAAGACTTAAACATTATCATAAATCAGGCATCAGGTAATAAGTGCTTAGTAATGATATTCATTTATTGAAGTACAAAAATACAAAATAAGAATAAAAAAGAAACCATCGCCCGAAACTTCTATATACAGTTATTCCTCTCACAATACTAACATCTTTTGGAGAATGATAGTTCTTATATGCAGACTAGTTGCTCGATTAAATTTTCAGAACTGCCCAGTTCTCCGATTGTCCATGAAAGCTCTCTAATATTGAATAGCCAACATGAAAAGCGTTTTCAGGTTACCATACAACTAACTTTTAACTCTAACACTCGTACGGAGTAGGTTGAATGGGTGTGGTGAAGGGGGTAGAAGTAGAGGTTTGTTTGTGGTGTTTTCCCAATTCGGTCACGTTTTGCGGCGAAGCCGTTCGGGAACGTTTTCGCCACAACAATCTCTTTGAGCGCTTTTCGCAGTTTGTGGATCCGTGTATTGAGAAAAGAGTTCTACGGACTCCAGGTAGGCTACACTCAATCGCATTCCTTTTGTGTCATCAATGAATCACAGTAAGAAGAGAACATGTTTGGAAGGAAGACGTGAGTAGCAACTTCCCATCAAATTATCATCTGAATCGCAGAGTCATTCAGGTACAAAGTTGTTACTGTATTTCCAAGGACAAAGTTCGAATAAAATATCACAATAATAATTATTTGAATAATATTCGAAGCTTATTTCAACTACAGTACTAACTAAAAAGCAAAAATACTTTCTATGATTTTTTCAAAATCGAAAAAAATCCTATAGCCCAGGCAAATTAACTAGAAAAAGGGCCTAGCACCTAAAAAATGATGGATGGCTGGAAATGATCTTAAACCACTGTGGGCATCCCAAATAAGTTCAATATGAGTTTGCGACGCTTCCTGAGTGGCGCATAATACAGGGTGCCAAAAAAAGAAAATTTGTTCATTTTCTAGTTTTTTGCAACTCACATCAAAACCAAGCGTCGGACAGAAAATTTTTTAATTACAATGTTTTAGTCAATAAAATTCTTGAGCGACTAATATCAAATTCAACCCTCTATGATACGTTTTACGTTTTTTGATATTGAATAATAGATAATTTAATTCTGCACAATTTGAGGACAAAAATGCATTGATAACTCCAATAAGTCACACTTTAGAATCAAATTTTGAATATAGTGATAGTGGGGAAATTTGAAAAGGTGATTTTTTATGTTTTTCAATTGTGAATAAATCTAACCATATCAGCTTGAATTCATGATTTCTTCATTTGAAATGATAGAGGAGCTTATGCTCTACGATTTAAGCCCAAATACAAATTTTTACCATCAATGGCTTCCAAGATAGACACATTTTAACACAAATAGTAGCCTTTTTCCCGGTATATGTGAATGAACTCAAATTACTCAAGGTCGTAAAATTCTTCAATTTCGATGGAATTGAACAAATGATATATGCATTTGAACCGCCTTGATGAGCTGAAAACAATGAGCTATAGTTTGTTAAGATCCATTGAATTTTACGAATGTTACGGGTATCCTTAATTTATTATCCTTATCCCAATAAATCCACATGTCCTTCTAACTGGAAATAGCCTGAATTAAGGTCGGTATGGTGGGTATTATATTGAAATATGATCTAAGAAAGAATATTCTGGTAGAAAACTCCGATACAATGATATCGAGATTTATTTTGGTCATTATTGTTGAAAATATTGTATTTTTAGTTGTACAAGGAAATATGTTGAGAGCTCTAGCACAAAAAATATACAAGATAGAAAGTTCTACTTGGTCTTGAATTGTACAGGATAAAATTATACCCAGAGGGATTTTGAAATCCACATTTCTAACGAAACGTACAAAAGTTATAAACAATCAAAAATTAAAAATTGTCAAATGTCAATTTCTCTAAAAAAATACAGCATTTTAAAAAACTCGGTTGTCGCTTATCACAGAGGGTTGAATTTGATATCAATCGCTCAAGAATTTTATTTACTAAAACATTGTAATTAAAAAATTTTCTGTCCGACGCTTGGTTTTGATGTGAGTTGCAAACAACTAAAAAATGAACAAATTTTCCGTTTTTTTGGGTACCCTGTATTATGCGTAACTCAGAAAGCGTCGCAATATCATATTAAACTTATTTGGGATGCTTACAGTTGTTTAAGATCACTTCCAGCCATCCATCATTTTTTAGGTCCTAGAGGTCTAATTTGCCTGGGCTACTATCGTTTTTACTGTAATTAATTCTAGAAAATTCGTTGCAATGTAGAAAATTACAATCTTTTTCATTTTTGTAAGATGATGAGTTGAGAAGTTTCTAGCTTTATAATGCTATTTCACCAGAATTTACGCTCATCCAATGGATTTTAAAATCAAGCTTCAAAAAAAGGCCGTTTAAATATAAAAATTGAGCACTTTTATAAACAAGGTTACTCTGAAGCACTCACGATCTATTTGAGTTTTTAATTAGGTTTCAAAGCATTTTAATGAGCTTGATGAGATAAAAATTCCAATCCAGGCTAATCCCTCGAAAGTGAAATTGTTAACCCTCCGAAAATTATCCAAAACCATAGTTTCCTATTATTGGTGAGAATTCAGTTCATATAACTTATGAATCTCATAGTATTTGGGAAGTTATTGATTTTCGAAGCAGAACATCGCAAACCAGATTTGGACCGAACCGGGATGCTGTCGCTGACTGATATCCGGTTGCCAGTCTTTTGTCCAGCCTCGCGCTTCATCGGCTAATTGTCAAACCAGTCTCTCACCACTATCCAACATGTAGACAGACTTGCTAATAATGCATAGAATCCATTTTTTAGGAATAATTATTTCTGCGCGTGTGAGCAGACTACGCTTCTCTAACAAGCCTTCCCATTCTTTAGAACACTAATGTGAAATCTTGTTCAGCAGATGTTTCACTGTCACCGTTTGTGGATTCTTCGTATACCAGGGGAAAATTAGAAAACCAGCCTCGCTCATTTATGTCTCTCTAGTTCAAATTCACGCTTGATCGGTTATTCTAATAATTGTCCTTTTTCTTGTGTGAGATATTTCAATATGTTGAGTAGAATAGAGGGATGAAAAAAATATGTACGTAGAACTCATTTACAGTTCCGTAATGATATTCCCGTAAGGTGCAGTTGACACTTTTTTCGTGCCCTTGAAATCTCCATATTTGTATCAATATTTTCTCCCCTACTAACGTGTTACTCACTCATTTCACATTTCCTTCATTCACTCCAGCAGCTTCAACTCTCACAAACTATTCAATCATATTCCACTTTTCTTTTCCCACTAAGAAAACAAAACATTATAACACTGTAGTATTGTGGTAAAAACATTTTAAGATCTACGTTGTTTCAGAAAGAATCAAGATAGTTATATACTCTAGAGAAGTTTTCGAGTTAACAGCAGTTGATAAGAATTAGTAAAAAATATGAATCTAACAAGATAGAAAATATTGTGATTAAAATTATAATAATCATACTATATAACAGAATGAGAAATGAGAATATTTCAAACGAAGAATACGCTCAACTATCACACAGGAATCTCTAGAAAAATTGAGAACAAAACTCTTCCAAATCAGAGTTTCAGCCTTTGAGTAACTATCAAGATGTGTTTAGATTCAATCTGATTCAGGTCTAGATTTACAAAAAAAAAGTATAATATTTCAAAGAAACACACAGTTTTAGAGCACCACGTATATTATTTATTCGATATACTGTATTATTAACTAAATCGTACAAAACTGTCCTTTAAGATATTTTATGGCTATGCAATAGCAATGCTCCCGTTTTCAAATGACAACTATGTTGGTAGTCCTCTGCGTAAGCAATTTGTTTGAATCAATTTGATGTGATTGTAGCAGAGTGGCTATGGAACACCTTCTGGCCTGACTTAGGCCGGATAACACATGGCAGGGCGCAGTGCATCAGTATCACTAGGAAGAGGAACCTGTCGAACGTGATGGATCGATCACCAGCCGAAGATGCGCATTCAGCAACAATCTCGTCGACTTCCTTCAACCAATCGATCTACTAGTCATTGACACCGGGCGCCGATCAGCCAATCAAGTGGCCATTGTTTGCAACTGTGCAATGCACGTGCAAGTCACTCAGCTGCAATCAACTTCAGCCACTTTAAAAGTCATTGAAACCAATTGGACTCCACACTTGTTCGCTGTTGGACGGATAGAGTTCCCCGCATGATGCTGGACATTTTTTGCGAACTCCGCTCAGAAATAGTAGAGGGTTGCATGAGTTAAATAAAGTTTCATTATTTATTTATTTATTCATTTATTTATTTATTTATTTATTTATTTATTAATTTATTAATTTATTAATTTATTAATTTATTAATTTATTAATTTATTAATTTATTAATTAATTTATTTATTTATTTATTTATTTATTTATTTATTTATTTATTTATTTATTTATTTATTTATTTATTCATTTATTTATTTATTTATTTATTTATTTATTCATTTATTTATTTATTTATTTATTTATTTATTTATTCATTTATTTATTTATTTATTTATTTATCAACAAGATTGAAATACAGTAGGATTGAAACACAGACAAAGTCCAAAACGTCTCTTGTTCCTAATTTTGGTTAAAATATGCAAAATAGAGGTTACGTCCACACTTATCACTTAAAACTTAAATTACACACAAATTTCAACTTCTGAAGGTAAAAAAACTATGAAACCGTAATTTAGAATTTCAAGCAAAAGTGAAACTATGACATTCAAGGTGTGGGAGAGGCTTGGATAGAATTTAGCAACTGTATTGTGTAACTTATTAAATAGGATGTAAAAGGCGGGATGTAGAATAATAATAAGGAAACTTCTAGTAAACTTGATGAGTTGTAAAATAGAAAATCGGCGAGAGATACATCATGATAAAAGAGAGATAAAGAGGAATCGACGAGACGTTTAATTAGACAACAAATACAGTAGGCCTACTTATCGATCTTGATGGATAGTTTATCGAGATTTCAAATGAAATTAGACTTTTAATAAGTTTACATTTTAATGAATTCATTAAACTGATTATTTTATTATATTATAGAAGTGAAAAATGAGAAAAATAGTCAGCAATAATGCTGTACTTTGTTTCCATTCAAGGCAAAAATGCTCTCTTTCAGCAATAACGCATGAATAAAATTTAAATCGATTAGCGCTGATCATTCAGAGAAGCAAAACACTCAGAGAAAAGCTGGGATTATGATCGAAATGTGATTGAGGGAAATGGGTTACTAGTATTTTATGCGTTTGCGGTTCGCTGGAGATAATCCAATTTGGCTGCCGGCGGTAATACAATGCAGAATGCACCCTGGTCCCAGGAGAAATCGAAAGCCAAAGCCAAAGCCATTGCTCCAATCAAGCCGCTGAATTAACTGAAGCTCAGCTCATCATATCTGATTGGATTGGCTAAGCGTCTGCTATTGTCAGCTCCATTACGTAAAATACACTAGTCAGTATTTGATAACATTCGCTTTTGTATCAAGTGAAATGAGCCAGATTTAATAATGTGGGAATATCTCCAGGATTATCAATTTCAAAATTGGCAATGCAATAATAGAGAAGTCTATTAATGGAGATACCCCATCTTATACACGTTAGTTAAAATATCCTGCATTTATTTTTAAGAAGACCAATACGCTTATAGTGCCTTTTAAAATCACAATAAATTTGAAGAGAGATTCGTTCTCTATTTTAGTCAATAAAATAGAAAATCGTTTGGTGAGAAAATAATGAAAATCTCACTTTGTAATTCCCATTACAAAAAAGTAGCTTTGAATTCATTTTCAATCACCATAATAAGAAATTATATTATTCTGTACCAAAGAGCCAGGACGTTAGATAGGTAACATTTAGCCTAATCACTTATCATTTTCGCCTTTTGAGAGGTCATCAAATTCTCAGTAAATGAATAATGATTTTGAGAGGGACAATAAAAAATTTACAAGTAAATTCGCAAAGTATTTTCAAAACTTCTCAATATATAACATTTAAATATAGATAAGTACAAAACCAAATTTAGCCAGAAGAAAAATTACATCGCATACTTTTCGTTTTATTTCTCTGTGCCAAACGAGTTCCCGAGTTTCTGACCCATATATTGTTGGAATACTTCCAATACCACTCACATAAATCTACTGTAATGAAGTCTCCCAGGTCTCATACAATGATCAACTTGTTATCCCATCTATTGAACAGTTTTGATTTGTGAAGTATACTGTGTTCATCTGCCAGTACATAAATTGCAAGCAGCATTCGGTCGATTGATTAGCACGCCATAACATTATGCGAAAATGGATTTGAAATAAGTGCACGCCCACCGTTTGCAGGAAGCAAAGTGATAATTCAAAAGCAACATGACTTCAGTGGTCATCGGTAATTGTTGATGTTTGGAAGGGAATTGTTGTACAGATGTTACAGCATCACGCATCACCAGATGCAACCCCTCCCCCAGTCCTGGTCAGCATGCTACTACAAACCACTTGAGGGGTGTCCGGCCACTGACCATTGCATGGCCGATTAATGTTCAATGTGAAGAAGCATCTCTTCTCAATCTCCCACTCGACTTCAATCTGATCAAAAACCAACATCCCTGTATTATTCAATACGGAAACAGAGCACTGACCAGTGACCACGTTCATAAAGGATGTCAGATGGCTCTTCTTCTGTACAAGTGATCTGCACTTGTTTGATAGTCACGATAGATTTCATTTTGTTTCTACAATAATTGCTAACTTTTTGAAAATTGCAGGAGACTTCCGATTCCAAACCATCAAATATACTTCAATGATATAATTTGATTCCATCTTTGTAAAAAGATGTTTGAAATTCGTTCAAATGAATCATTATATCATTATTATTATAATCATTATTATCAGCAGAATGAGTGCATTGTTCCAACTGCAGTTCTCTCTGATATTGTAAAAACACAGCTTTCTCAGAAAGTATGATCGCTGAGCTCTTTGAAGTGCCCTTGATTTGAAGTTCTTATGAGTTCTGTACCCTTTGAACTTTCCTATATGAATCAATTTTCAAGAATTCATCAAAACGCCCAATATTGGATTGTGAGTTCCAATAGGCGAGAGTTCCAAATAAAACCTTCAAAAGAACAGAACAAATCTCACGTTCTGTGTCAGGCTCCAGAGTATTTCCAATTTCTACCATTTCTCTCGTCTGAGAGCTTCTTTTGAATGAATGCTGTCCCGCTTTTGTCCACAAGATGACAAAGAAGAGCCATATCGTACTAATACATCCCTTTACATCCCAGGCACTCACTACAGCTCAAGAACCTTCAGTCTTCTTGATATCACGTTTAACGAATCGACGAATGATTATTGTAATATGATATAAAAATTTATAAAATTAAAGAATTTTCCATTTAGATGATTCACGCCCATGGCCTAGGTCACAAGCACAAACTATTTAACTAATAAAATAGTTTTGACTCTTTCTTACATTCATGTACACCAGTATACTCGTACATGAATTGTTAATATTAGAAATTATTCAATTTAATCAGTAGACATGGTGGAAATAATAATTTCCAAACAAAATTTAACCATCTATTATCCTTATCAGCACCCAACAGGGAAACTCTCCCAGAATTTAAAATATTCATAAGAAAATTGGTGTAAGACATCACATTAAATTAAAAAGAGCAGTAATAAAACATGGTCATTAATATTCATCAGGTTGATTCGCCACTAATTAGAGTTTCATGCTTAGCAGAAGCACATATGGTGTCGGAGCTATATGGTGTCTATATAAGCAAGCACACGCTATACTGATATGATGGTGACGTGGGAACTTTCGCCCAACATTTTAAGCAGATACAACATTAAAATGCAAGTAGGTGCCGCCGCCAAGTAATAGCGATCAGTGACATCAGCAGGCACCGATTATATCTATCAATCTTCATTGAATATCCACCTACTATGGCACCGATTATATCTATAAATTTTCATTGTATATGCATGTACTTGAGGAAAGATTGCGCGGGTGGCACCTGGTGCTGGTGGCCGTAAAGGGCAAGGTGCAAGGCAACCCCACCACCACCGGCGATACGTGGGAATCCAGCTTAGTTGAGGGTTCCACAAAACGGTGCGCTGCGGTCGATATTCCCGTCACACGAAAGGCTGGAGCCGTGTGTTGAAAAGACAAAACAGTCGCAATAAATGCAACCTATTTCCGACTATAAGAGTGACAGAGAGGGAACGAGTGAGAGAGCAATGACGACGCGTGGCCCTATCAATCTCCCCTCTGACCTTGTTTATGTTTGCCTCGCACCCTCTCACTCACTCCCCACCCCCGAAACCATTCGCCCCACTGTGAGATCGTCAACTCCAGCATTGATAATGGGGTGGTACAGCAGACCGAATCTTTCCGCTAATTGAAACTAGCCCTTTTCCCATCAATTAGCTGAATACGGTTAAGAGAATTCGTCTTCATGATCAGTGGTATCTGGTTTTGTTGTACCGTGACATCACATTATAGATCATGACGAGTCCCTTCCCAAATTCCCTAAGGATGAGACGTATTCAGTAGACTTCCGGTGTGCGTTTTTAAAAAACATCCAAAGAGCAAGGAAAAGTAGTAATCATACTTCTCACAGACAATATAAGTAGGTAACCAACCCTTCAATAGTACACCCATTTTTTCTTACTCATTTGGACATCTCCACCCCTACAGCCCTTAATGTCATTATTATAGTTAATAATGATTATAAATGTTTAAAGGTTCATTGAAATCACGGAATTACAGGAGAACCTATGAATCAAAAGATCATCGAACTTCTAATTAAGTGGTGGATATTAGCATATATTGTTTTACTTTCTTCAAAAGACATGAGACAGTTGCATGCCCTGAAATACATTCAATTTTGAACTGCATTGAACGAATTTCCTTAAAATTTTGAAGAGCGCGCCCATTGTTTTTCCTAAATCATATTCTCACGGTATTTCATACTATTTGTATAAATTTTCATTATTATCAAAAATCTATTTTGTCTTATCTGAATGAAATTGGAAAAAGTTGCTGTATGATGATTAGACTAACCTTTAGTATTTCCTTGGAGGAAATCCAATTTGACAATAGCGGGCCGTTCTTCAAGGCCCGCCAGCGAGCCGCTGCTTGCTTCCAGATGTAGGGCAAGAATGGGAGATTCTCCCTGTAAAAATGCATCAATCTTATAAAAAATGGAATATAACACAGTTGAGTTACGAGACAAGTTATAAAGGCATGATAGTATTCAAATTTTCTAGCTCCAGAGTTTGCTGCAACAAATAATGTTTGTTATCTTTCTCATCTAGAACGAGGCGAAATTTTGTTGTGATATATGAGTGCCACTAGCGAGCCTTTATTATTATGCCACGATCTATCATCTGTGTACCTTTACAGGTATGGAACAACGAACAGAAGTGGGAGAGTGTTTCTACATGAGTTTATGAATGATTTATCAAGTACGTTTCTCTTAGATGTAGCATACAATGTATTTTGTAAAGCTATGAAATCCACCAATGAGCGGCAAATCATAGATTTTGGAGATTGTTGGAGCAAAGTTTACAGTGCTGACGTCATAAATATCGTTTTCAAGCTTCAATAAAATTTATTATCCTACCTTATTTTTCAATTGACTTGGATTAATTAAATCGCTCAAAAATGATCAAGGAATAAGAATTCAATCTAACAATCACTGTTACAATTTTTCCAACTAGTAGCTTGCAAAAAATGAGAAGTTCTCTTAGATAAGCTCATTGACTTTCAAATGATAAAATTTTTGAATATTCAACGATTTCAATTTATTAATTGAAAAATTGAAAAAACTGAAATGACTAATAAATGCTGGAGTAAGCACTCTCCAAAGTATCGCTTGCAAATTTATCTTCGACTCTCACAACTGATTTACCCTTTCTACTGCTACAAGAGGGTAAAAACACCGAATCCGTTATATGTTCAATACAATACCTAAATTTAAAAATTGACTCAATTGAATATTAATCAATTGATATGTGACACTCGAACTGTTTTTTTTCGGTCCACTAGGAAATCAAAAACATATGCAAAGTGCTGTCAGAAACACACGAAGGGAGATTGTGACAAAGCAACAATAGTCATAATTACTGCTACATTGAAAGGACATTTCAAAGGGTTGCGAACGCGGCCGCTTAAAAAGTCGGCGAGAACTGATTGAGATCTTGACTCCAAACGATTTCAACAATAATTTAACAAGCTTTCAATTATTAATGACATTCAAATTGAATAAGAGAACAACTGTACAATTACTTGATATTCTCTCACTAATAAATTGGGTATAACATACTGCAACTTTCCCATAACCATGACTGTGGTAATTTGATTACTAAAGGAAGAGATATTAGGCTATTGATTGACGATTACATAATGATAATAAATAGAGATCGTCACATTGTCTTTTACAATATTGAAAAAAATTATAAATTGAGTAATAATCATGTTTAAGAATCTACTTGAATGGATTGTGTTATCATTGTAGCCAACTAGTTCAATTGATTGCTTTCACCAAATGATACCATTTCTACTTTCATCATGGAATAAGTTGTAATTTGAACTAGAGATCAATAAAGTATCATTCATTTCTATTCTCATCTCAAAAAAGAACTCAACTCTCAAGGAATTTTATATTTTGATTTCAATTAGCAATAATCGTAAATCAATAAAAATATTATTTGCTTGATAACGATTTCCAAGTATCTTACAACTCAAATCAAAAGCTAAAATAGTCAATTTTCTAAAAAAAGTGATTTTAAAATAATTTTCCACACTTTTAATAAGAAAGAGCACTTAACGCCACACGTAATATTATATTGATTTTGAAGGATTCAAATGAGTTTTTCTTAACTGGTGTACCGAGAAGTCAGCCAGGTGTGCCGCGGAGCGTCTGATTAAACAAGTACTGTATTGAAAAATAGCGGAAAAATATCATACAAAACTTGGATACACAATTATTGTATGTTTTGAATTATTGAATTTTTTCATATTATACGAGCAACAAACCGGTCAAAGAGAACTGGTTTCATTTCACTGAAAATCAATGTCTGAAGTTATTTATTGTTTCTCCAACTCATTGAACACCCAGCCAGAGAGAATAGAATAGAACCATAGTTCTATTCCATTTTCACTCTACCCAGTCTTAACATTCCCATATTATATATACCCATACCCATTCTCTAACATTCCAGTCTTAAATAAACTTTATTCGTCATTCCTATAATTTTCATTCATTTTTCATCAATTACTGTATCCATTCCACCTTCTGGTACAATTTCATAGTGTAAAATTCATTCATTTAATTCTCAGTCGAATCTATCTATCAGTAAAACATTTGTTACGGTTGAGTGTTAATGGGAGGGATATCCTTGTATATCCTTCTCCAAGAATGGACATATATGTCCAAACTCCGCCATTTCATGTAGATACATCACAATCATATTATAAAAGTAAGACTATTGAATCCTATATCTGTAATTTATTAAGTTTACTACATATCCTTGTATATTTATTTTTTTATTTTAACCAATTGTGTAATTGAATTTTTTATTAATATTCGGAATCCAGGATTTAGGACCATAAATGCTGTACTCTTCTTGAATAATGTGAATAATCTGATCTAATCTAATCTACCCAGTGCCGATACTATGCTCTGCTCTGTATAGTATCAATTATTAAGAGCTGCAACAGCTTTGTCCCTCCTAGATAATTGTGGATCAATATTTTTTCCTAATGCTTTTTTTCAATTGTTCTATTTGTAAATCTTGGATTTGATTATTCTGTATAATCAGGCTATGTTGCGTACACAAAATTACAATAAACGTTCGAATTGTTAAGAGATACACTCTCATGTCTTGATCAAAATAGGTCTCTCTCTTTTCTTTGATGTGCTTATGTGTCGAGAAACCTACTAAGCTCACACTACGACACAAGTATGGCGTATGGTGTGCCGCGAAAATTTTAGGAATATTTTAATGTGCCGCATGCTAAAACCCGTTGAGAACCACTAATTCAGATCATTGAAGGAATATCACAATAGAACATCAATTCAATTAATTGTCAATGACAACAGAAGTCTTACTGCTAATCAACAATAAAAAATCAGTAATCAACAACTGCAAATTTCCAGCAGACTCATTTCCAAACTTGTCTCATACCTTTCATGCCTCGAAGTATGAATAAAGAAGACCAAGGAATATCTCGTATAGATGCAAATAAGTTAGAGTAATAAAATCATTGTTTTGCATCTGTATTGTTCTCAAAGATTCCTCTTACTGTCTTACTAACTGTATTTGTGAGCTCAAGCCAAAAAGGATTAGTATAATTTAACATTATAAAGCCTCAAATTCTACTCGTGAAGATTGTGATTTTGGCTCTTTAGTGGAATTAAGGCTGGGAATTCAATTAAAATAGTGATCAAGAAACTTGTTCAGCTCAACTCGTGAATGGCTTGAGGAATGAGAAGGATTATGTTGGGAGAAAGGAAAGCCAGCTGTTATCATCGCTTGGGATAAACGTGAATATCTTCTCTCTCAAGTTCTGTTTACACTCAGCAATTTCCTCTCGAAACTGGAATGAGTTTTAGAATTCATATTGTCTAACTTATAACATGATTCTGAAAATTCTTATTCTATTTTTCTACTCATTACGTATCTCAGAATTCATAGTGGTTTTACATAAATTACAAATTTTGAATCTAGACCACAGATTTCTCGATCTCAAGAGATTTTCACATGACTTGGAAATGTTTACTCGAACAGTTTGCAAGACAGTGATCAGTCATTCTCGACTACTTGAATTCCTCTGGAAGAATGAATAATCTAAGAATGGTGTTAAGATGAAGGTTTCTCTCAATTGAAATGAATTTCTGTTCAACACTAAAATCATCAATAAAATAATCATACTAAAACCAAATAATGAAATAATCATAAGTGGTAGAATCATTGTTTAGTAATCTAGAATCATTTCTATATTTAAACTCTATTAGATCCTCAAGATCGTAAAATAGACTTAGGCCTATACCCTACTTGTAGCATATGAAGTTGGAAGTGTGGGATCATTCATAATAGAACTTCATAGTAGGATAAAGAACTTTAAAACAGGGCTGTTCAAAATAATTGAAAAATAAATAAAAATCAAACACACTTTTTTTTGAAAACTTTAAAAATTATAAAACACACTTACATGTTTCGGGATCTAAGACATTGAAAATGGGCTTAGATCCCGAAACATGTATGTGTGTTTTATAATTTTTAAAGTTTTCAAAAAAAGGGTGTTTGATTTTTATTTATTTTTCAATCTTCATAGTAGGCCTCATTCATATCTTCAAGTTTACTAATTAAATCTCAAGTTCAACCATTAACATTTCTTACTCTCTCATCATTAAGACTAGTTTATTTCTTTTTCCAAATTTAATTCTCTGTCATCAGAATTTGAAGCATATAAAAGAAATCTGCTCCAAGACTGAAATCCCTTCACTTGTCAGTGACTCTTTATCTGACTTTATAGAGTTGATAAATCTTGATATCGCTCTCAGTAGAGATGAGCTGCATCCGATAAAGAGATAGTCAATCATTTGTCCAGAGTTGGTCGGCTGTCGATCGGCTAAGAAGTGGCCATTTGTCTTGCCTGCCGGTCGTCCTGAAGATGCGCTAAATCGCTTTGGCAGGATTCCAATCGTGGCAAGCAAAGTGTATTAACAGCCTTGTGACTGGTGAAATATTAACGGAGAGTTTGGGATCTCTTTTCAACACGTCGCGAGATTGTTATTTGAGATCAAGTCTCCAGAATGTTGAGAAAACATTCGGTCATTGATATTACAAACACCAGTGTTTAGTTGCGAATTAAAAATACTTTAGAAATAAATAGGGATTTATTTTCTTTGGATGAGCCTTATTATACTGGTATACTTTATAAAAATTGTTCCTCAAAATTTGTGTTTCATTGAAAACTATCTGCATCTGAATTTCCAGTTTCCAAACAGTTATAGATAAACATGGATTTTTGTATAGAATGTTGGATTTTGAGTTATCAGAAGTTGTCACAGTTTGAGGTTGGTTATGTCCATCTCTTCTATCCTCAGTTATCTATTTTCTGAATCTTGATTCTACTCGTGAATGAAAACTGAAGTTTTCAAGCTTGATTCAATAAGCTTGAATAAGCTTTTAATTCAATAACACATTCCGAATTTTTTATTTCTCTGCTTGAAAAACAATAGGTTCTCTAAAATAGAAAAGTTCTCTAAAATCTGTGAGAATCTTTGTTCCTTGCTCTCTTTGAGATTTAACTGGAAAACTACAACATTTTTAATAGCTTTTTAAAAATTAAAGCAGCCTCCAACAAATAATAAAGACCATTCCATTCAGTCCCAGATGAGCAACAGAAGAAGAAAATTAGCTTTTTTGATATTATGAACCATACATGAGAAAAAAGTATAATATTACACTGAGTGATACTATTCATAATATTTTTTACGAGATTTACACATGAACCACTTCCATTATTCACACAATATCCACGTAGAAATTGGTGTCGTTTTTTCTCCAGAGCTCGTTTGTGCGATTAAGTATTAGCAATCAGGGAGAGTAATGCGGTCTTGTGTTGCACTAGCAAAACACAACTTAATTGAATGAAGGATGGCACGAGTGTTATTTGGGTTGAAGGGGAGGGGGGAGTAAGTTGGGAGCAGATAAGTGGAAGCCGATCGTCGCACATTAGACACTCTTTCCATGGGAATCGAACTCGCGAGCAAATAATAATTTATTGTGTCGAGTGCGTGTGAGAACGCGTGTCGCCTCGCTTTTCCATGAAGGGGAGTCATGCTGGGAAACGGCCGCTAGTCGACTACCCTCGAGAAGCACTCGGCTGGCACGCGCTATTCACTCTCTCTCTTTCTCTCTCACCCACGCACCACTCTCATAATCACCATCCGCACTCTTTTTCTGGAAGCATCAATAACACCGGGGTGCAGGCAGCATCCAAATGCAACTCAGTTATCAGTCACCAATGTGATCTCTTGCAGTGTGTACACGATTCGCAAGTGCTTGTGTTCGCGCTGATTAACCATTTCAAACGATAGCAAGTCTATACGGTAGCCAATCCATAAGGTTGGCAGTTTTCAAACGGTTGCAGATTCTAGCATTAGCCGGTTCAAACAGTAGTCAATTTAATCGGTAGCCAGTCCGAACGGTAGCCAGATAGTAGGGTAGCCAGTACGAGCGGTAGCGATAAAAGTAGCTAGTTCATTTGGTTTGCTGGAGGCCAGATTTTAGAACAAGTCTTCGCCATGAGCCACCTGTCGCAGATCGTCAGATTTCTTATGAGAAGTAGGAATAAACTTTGTATTAAGGTGAGTCTATTTCTTAAATATCTATGAAATTAATGCTAATTTTGGCTGCTACAATAGTGCTAGTTACAATAATCTATATAAAATTTCTTGAGATATAACTTCTAACATAAAATTAAGTTTTTTTGTGTTATGTGTCAAATTTCAAAATAAATAAGTGGAGGATGATGTAAAATATCAACAAAAATGTAATACGTAGAAGATGTTCCAATATCTATGTTACATCAATACAATATGACACAAAACATATATACATTAACACAATATTTTTAAATAAATAATATTTCTCCCTAAAGAGGAGTCTTATAAAAAGATGTTTCATCGAAGTCTCTGCCTTGTACACTCTTCCATACTTAAGCGTGCTGTTCACGCGGTAAGTGGTGTCGGCCAGTTGAATAACTGTAGCCTCTGTCTTGTCATTGAGTCAAACAACAAGAGCTGTGATTGGCTACATATATTCAACTGGCCGACACTACTTTCCCCGTGTACAGGGGCTTTATTCTCTATTCTTTTGCTGTTAATATCATCTTATAAAAAAATTTGTCTTACAATACATTATTTATCTAAAAACAATAAGTAGTCGCTATAAGTATCACACCGTAGTTATGTTATCAATGCAGCAATAATTCTCAATGTGTAGCCACATCATTGAATCCAATATCAATTGTTTCCATTATCTCATAGATAATAATTGAACTTCATATTCAATATGCATGAATAGTGACTGGGGGTTGAGACTGATTCTGACCTCCCCACTAATTACATCTTATTGATCTGAATACATGAATATATCTGTCTCCCTCCTTTATCAATTCAAGGTTACTGTGTGTGAATAACTTTCAACTCACCTCAAAAAAATCAATACGAGATTCCTGACGCATTCCGAAAATAGAAATTCATACTCAATGGCTCCGAATGAATGAATCAAATCCCATGAAACTTTACCAGTAGGTACGAGGAAGAAAACTCTTTTTCTGTAGCACAATAATTTCAAAATGGAAATATAGGCTATACTTTTTTGCTTCCTGTGAAAGGAACAAGGAACAAACATTTCTTTCCGTAGCAATAGTTAAAATAGGTTTTATTCCAATAGCAGGAGTTCCAACTATGATCAATGTTAGGAAACTAGTAAAGTATTATCAATAAACACAAGGATGATACTGAATAGATGGTACTTTTCGCAGTAACGTTATTTCCAAACAGCACTCCCTTTTCGCCTCGAACTACCAAACTTTTGAATCCAACTTGAACTTTCCTTGATTTGAAGTTACAGCTACTATCTGGAAACTTTGGAAATAAGACTTGAAGTCGAGATCTTCACTACTGGTTCCTAAAATTTTCATGGTGGAAAATTAGAGTTTAGTAGCGTTATTTAAGGATAAAAATGATGAGTTGTGAACTCACTGGATTCGCTGAAAGCTTTGTGTATTTAAAAGTTAGAATTACATGAGTGACAGTAGCTTGTTTGGTCTTTACATGAGTGAAAAAGACTAAGCTCATTTCTTGGAAGTATTATTCTTGGGGGAAATTTTACGAATAAAAGTTGAGCCTTGTGGCACTGGCGGCTTGTGCCCACGAGACAGGTATCTTTACTGTACAGCACTTCACATGTTTCGTGGGCACGAGCCGCCAGTGCTTTGTGGACCTGTGGAAGTTCACATTTTGCATTTTCATGTTCACCTTTGAATCTTCAAATCTTCGTCCTCTTCAACATACTTCTTTCTACTCTCAACATAATCTAGCTTCTAGCAGATTCATTTTTCCCTAGACCTCACTCTAAATCTAGTTTTCAGAAAAAAATCATAATAAAACGAGTGATTTTTATCCAGTGAGTACTTAACTAGAATTCGAGTAGCCTTCAATCATGCTATTATATCTCCATTGATATCTACAGCTACCAAACTCTCTAGCTACTTGAACTAGATTTACAAATACAGCTTCTCTGTTAAATTCATTTTGTTATTGTTTGCAGTTGTGTAATCCTTATAGCATTATTGATAATTTAGTTTCTCAATAACAAGCTCCTAATAATTGATTCTTCCAATTTACAATACTTTGCTGACTTGCTCTCTGTCTTGATTTGAATTGCCTGAATTGATTTTCATGCGGTTCGTTACTTTTTTATTGTTGCAGACTTTCAAAGAATGTAGACGAAGGAAGCGGAGTGCGAGCTTGACGTCACTGAACAGCGTCGAGTCTCAGGCCAGCAGCGTGGAATCCTTTGACAATTATCTCAACGAAAGGATAGAGATGGAGGATAAGCATCCCTTCGAGCCACGGTGGTGACTAATGAAGTGTGAGAACTCGAAAATATCTCAATGGAAAGATTATCCATCTATAATATTAATCGCCTCATTGTGGGTACATTGATATTGTTATTGTGGGTACTACATTCAAATCATGAATTTATGAAAAAAAGTTTTGGCTACGGTACCTGACTACAATCTTCTGCTGCAAAGGAAAAGCCTTCGAATACAGTGAAAACTGATATTATTATTGATCCAGTGTTAATTTCTCAAAAAACTTCGTTGAGAAGTTAAACATCATCTCTACCATCATTATCATGCAACTCGAACAGAGGTTCTTTCTATAGATAAGTGGGATCCATCGATTAGTGTGAACCTGAAATAAGACATAAATATTGATAAAATCAGTTTTTGGGAGTTCTTTGAATTGGTTGTTGGTTGCGCTTAAGAATTACACTCATGTGGTTTAATTTTCATTGGATGCATACAAGAATAACATTTAATTTGACTGATGTATTACTATATACTATTGTAATTTCATTTTGGGTATTGGATATGATAAATAATTATTTAAAAATCATAACAAATATGATGTATAATGTATATAGCTTGTAAATTCTTGTAAATTATCACTTGTAAATATAATATTTTATTAGAATAGCTAGATGGTTAGTTGTTGAATTTTATCTATATATTTAAAGTCATTTAGACTATACCTAGTAAAGATAGTACTGTGATTAAATATTATCTTATATCTTATCAAATATTTTTTTATTATCTTATCGAATATTTTTCATTATCCTCTATGAGAACTTGTACAAGGATGATGAAGCGTTTCATCTCAATCAGAAAGCGATTAGACTCAATCATGAATAGAGGACTTATTAATCATCTTTCCAATATTAATCAGTAGAAGTCTCTCTCAGGTGAAACTGGATCCAAGTCATTTCTGATTCCATCTAAAATAAAACTCAAGCAGTTCCAGATCAGATTTTTTATGCATCTTGAATTTGAATTATTAAAAAGAAATGTTTTTTTTCTCAGTTATACGCAGACATGGAAATGTCATCAAGACAAATAATAAATTGAAGCTTTTCCGGTAAAGTAAATAAATATTGAAACGAATAAACGACGAAGTAAAAAATATAACTGATATAATTATTGTGAACAGCTTCATCATGAAGGCTACAGTAGAGCGTGGGTTCTATTACTATTATTTTAAAAGTCACACGGGCACATGTGCCATAGAAGATGCAATAGAAACACGAAGCAATAGAGGATGAAATAGAAACAATCTAAACAAATAGAGTTGACTAGAGCAAGTGTGCCTTCTGAAATTAATTTATTGTTTTATTCAATACAACTACGAGTTTCTATTGCATTTTGTGCCCACGTCTTGTAGTAATGGAAACCTACCTTAAGAAGTACCACTATTGTAAACTGAATTTAAACATAAACTTAAACAGCTAAATTTCCCATGTTGATATTGAAGTTACACTTTCCAAGTCGCTAGTTTTGAAAGATGAACTCGTGAAGTCAAGTCAGGGTTTTCCATCTGGAGAACATTAGTCATCTCATTCCTATCGTCATAGTTTGAAGACAAAGTGCTAAGAGCAGCAAGATATCAAGTAAACTAGTAAGTTTCTGTTATACCCTCTGGGGAAGGTGCTGATTACAATAACGGTATGTCTGTGCTCACTGCTCAGTATGCAATTTATTATTCTCTTGGGCTCAGTATTTATGCTTGAAGCAAACTTTGGAGCCCAGCCAGTGTTCATTCAACCCTATTAATTCCCTTCACGGTAATACATAATAGCTGCTTTGTTATAATAAGGCTACGTTCATCCTGATTGCAATTTCCAAATGGAAAGGGTGATCAGGCAAAATATGTTGGCACACATTTTGAAAGTAGCACCCATCTATAGATTGACTCAGAATATAAATTTAAAATACAACTAGAGTCTCAACATCGAAATATCCAGATGAATGGTTGCTAATTTTTCAAACCATTAACATGTGGAGGAAAGGTCCAGTTTTTTTTCAATTCTATACAATATTAGCCGGCTCGCCTTCTCCGTCTACCCAGGAGGCTCCGCCCCTTGGACCCCCGACAGTATCAGCAGTGTCAGTGAGTCAAACAGACTCGCTTCGCTCGTCTGCAAAACCTCTGTCAGTGTCAGCTGGGACAAACTCCATTCAAGCGGATTTTATTTGATCATTATATCACTTAACAGGATTCTTTTGGGTAATCGTTCTGAAATAGTTGTTCTTTTACCTCAGCTCAACCTGGGTATATGAAAATATTCCAAACATTGGAAAACCTTGTAACAGCCGTAACCTCGGAAGGGTTTCGAAATTTATTGAACACAGCATTTCTAGATCTAATCTGGACCTGTTTACCAAATTTCAACATTTTCTGCTATTTGGTTCTCGAAAAATCTAAGATAAAGGTTCTCCGAAAATTCTGAAAAATAGTAAAACGCTAATATTGAACGTAACCTTGGAAAGTATATAGGACATAGTTTGAAACTTGATCTTCCAAATTAGTTCATCTATAATCTCGCTAAACCTTTAAATTCACAGTAAGGATTGGTCGTATCAAAGCGGAAAATATGCAACCCGCAATACATCTACAATTTTGAAAAACTGATTACTGGCGTAATCTTGAAGGTATTTCAAAAATATTTCATCACAACATTTCTAGTCCTTATCTTATCTGAACCTGCCCACTAACAACATTTTCTACCGATTGGTTCTCGAAAACGCCAAAAAACTATAGAAAAATTCAAATATTTGGCGTAACCTCAAGAAGTTTCAAAAATCCTTTCTTAGTATGCTTCTAACGCTCCAACTGAACATGCCTAAAAAATTTGAACGCATTCGGTTCGGTAGTTTTTTAGTTCTGCTGGATGAGTGGGTGAGTGAATGAATGAATGGCTGAATGAGTGCCATTTCGCTTTTATAGATATAGATGAGAGTTGAAATGTGAATGTTCGATGACTCTCGTGAGTGTCTATTAAAGAAAATGGTCAAACCTATTTCAGTTGTCTACTGAAAAGATCCATATCCTTAAATTAATATTGTTAATAGAGTATGGTATTTGGTATAGAAGAGGAAATAAATTCGTAGACCTATATCATAAATTCAATGTAGGGAATAAACAATAGCCATAGAATGTTTAAATTAATAGCCATTGGATATGGATGGTTACTGCCTTGCTGGCAGGGAGTCATAAGTTATCAGTTGAAAAGCCTTGGATTGATCTTTTTTACTACTGTACATCCCGTTACCAATGGCAGGTATAAGCTGTATCAAGCTCATATGGACATCACATATACAAATTCAATATTGAATTATTTATCTTGAAATGTGAGAAAGCTGAAGCTCACGTACTGCGTCTTTCTGGCAATAATTCACATAGGCCCTTAGGCCTACTTACTTTAGGCCTAAGTTACTCTCTTCGCAAGATTTATGATACACAGAAGCGATCGACTAGCAATAAGTTTCCACATTTTTTATTCAGGAATAATTTTCTGAGACGATTCTACGAAATTCAAACTCACAAATCAAAAACATAAAATTTCTTATTCACTATGTACAAGTTAATCTAAAAGGAATATTACAGGAATATATCACTACATATACATTCAACAATGGATCGTATCAAAATCTTATAAGAGTTTTGCTACTGTAGAGTATTGCTGTAGAGTACTACTTAGAATAACTGTGGTATTCTGAACTCTAGTTCTCTAGTAAAGTTAATCTGTTAAGGTTTAATTAGCAAGTTCATAACCAAATTTATTAGTAGGCCTACCATGGAATATAAAAAAGGATAGACCCATGTTCATCACATCAACAAAAATCTGGTGTGGTACACTCACACAACTTTCTTTGCCATTCATATTTGCGTACGGTACCTAATACAAGTATTTATACGTAGTCATCAGCAAGTGCAAATTGCAATAGGCCATTACTTCCTCTTCTTCTGGTACTAACAGTGAATTTTTCACTCGTCGCTGAGGCCTGGCGCCTATCGGCCTATCGGCGCTTCGGCCCATCATAATATTTATGATTTGCAATTATCACTAGCTCATGACGCCTCGCGCCTGTCGGCGCTTCGGCTAGCAAAATCCATTATTCTCAGCAATGCTTCGGATCTTCTGCTATATTGCCAGGAACGAGAGTCATGACAGTCGATAGTGCTTATATAGGACTATTTCGGGTATGAGTTTAAGAAAAATCGTTAGAGACGTTTTCGAGAAAATCGTAAAAACACCATTCTTGGCATATTGTCGACCATTTTCCCGCCATTTTGTGATATATTTTCTTGAATTTCTTCGAGTCGGGTCCTCATGGTATAAGAACCTTGAGTTTGAAGTTTCAAGTCAATCGGTCAATTAGGAATCGAAATATTGCAAAATCTATTATTCTCAACAATGCTGCGGATCTTCTGCAATTTTGCCAGGAACGAGACTCGTGGCCGCCGATAGGGCTTATATAGGACTATTTCGGGTATGAGATAAAAAAATCGTTAGAGCCGTTTTCGAGAAAATCGTGCAAAACACCATTTTTGACATATTATTCGCCATTTTTTCCGCCATTTTGTGATGAATTTTTTTGAATTTCTTCGGGTCCTCATGGTATAAGAACCTTAAGTTCAAAATTTCAAGTCAATCGGTCAATTAGGGATCGAGATATAGTGTATACATACATACATTCACACATACATACACACACACACATATATATATATACACACACACACACACAGACCAATACCCAAAAACCACTTTTTTGGACTCAGGGGACCTTGAAACGGATAGAAAACTTGAAATTGGGGTACCTTAAATTTTTTTGGAAAACAATACTTTCCTTACCTATGGTAGTAGGTAGGGCAAGGAAAGTTTGTTTGTTTGTTTGTTTATTTATGAGGGTGAAGCCCACATGAGCTCATAGGCTTGTGCGTGGGTAATGAAATGGATGATAGATGACGACTACTTTTTTTTAATGTAGTCGGGACCGACGGCTTATCGTCTCCTCCGAAAGACGGGGTGGCCTGATTGGTGGTCATTGCAAGTAAAAACACACAATACAGAATTGAATATTGTACAATTGATTTTCGATTGTACAATTGATACTTCATTCCAGCGAATGAAATTATTCATCAAATTTAATATTTATAATTGAGGATAATGGATTCTGTTGTAAAGCCGACGTCAAAAAGTCAGGCAGTTTCATCTGCTCCTTGAGCACTTCAACAGCTGATGTTGTCAAATAGAGTTGCCATTCAGCTATGCCTGTATTATGTTTTTGAAATCAAAAGAGCTAATAGGTGCTTCACATCAGCTGTTAGTAGGTTACATTACGTACAAGAGACAGACGAAACAGACGAATTTTTTACTTCAGCTATGTACCAGTTCCAAGTACTGTACTGCAAGTAACTATATTTTTGAAAAATACATTGAAATTGAGATTGAAATTCTATCTACAAAACTTTTCTCTGTTCACATAATATTCATTAATTATAATTTAATTATCAAAAACAGTTCCATTCATTCTCTACAGCTATAATAAAATTTTTGTGAGACTGATACCCGAATCGGGTCTAGGCTTGTGCATGGATAATGTGAATGTGATGAGGGGAATGAAAATTATAACTACTACTTATTTTTTTCTTCAGTAAATAGATAACTTATTTCTATGTCCTCGAAATACTGTTGAACTTCCACTATATTATACATAATACTCTCTTAACACTAAAAAATCAACTTCTCTTTATTCTAATCAGCTAGAGGATATCCAAGCTGATTCACCGCTATCTTTCCAACTTCAAAAACATACCTTATGTTATCAAAAGCAACAAAAGGTTGAAAAAAGTACTAATAGGAGAGTGCAATAACAATCAGAGAGAAACCTTCAAATATTATAAAATATATAAACCTTCTCAAGGAAACAGTAATTGACCTTGTTTAAAATCCTGAATGATCCGAAAAGCCTGATTGTTTTTTTAAACCTCGAGTAGGAGAAGTAAAAACAATTGAAGAGAGACAGACCTCCAGACTTTCTTGCACAGTTTCCCTTCGATCTGCTTTCGCGCGGGAACAGCAACTAGCGGCAACACCGTGTTGAAATAATCTGTAAAGCGATTAATTGTTGAGATTGCACTTGCCTATTGTTATGGACCCAGGTGCTGTGTCCTATGGCAGGCGGGTCGACGAGAAGGTGGCAGCAGTAGCAGCAGCTGACTAAAGGCGGTGCTGACTAGAGGTATGCCGTCCTCGGCCGGACTGACGCCGCGAGAGGCGGTTCCGCCGCCCCAAACCGAGTGGCGGCTGCGCACCCACCGCCCCCCTTCCACCCCTGGAGGCAGAGGCTGCGATCGATGTCCGCCCCCGGCACTCACTACCATCACTGACCTCTATTCTTCTTCTTTATCTGTTCTCTCAGAGAAATTAACACGGATTTGTTCGACAATTATCGTTGTTGTAGCTGATGCTCTGCAAGATATTTGTATGCGAAAAAATGTCACTATATTTGCGAAATAACGATGTGAAATAACCACTTCTTGTATACGGATCATTCACACTTCATGGAGACACTATAGTTGAACAGATAGGTAGGTACTACTGTAGGTAGCTACTAACCTACCCCCGTTACATATACCATGAGCGCTGGTTCACTCAGCTAGAAATATTGGATCGTTAATAAAAGGAAAATTAGGCCCTTTGTTTCAGTTTTATTGTATTGGTTGCCTGGTTGGTGAAATTAATTAGTCAAAAATGACAATCGCACTGTATTTCAGCAGAATTTAAAACTGAATGAATAATTGGACAATAATCAATTATACAGTGTAAGTACCATTTTTTCATTAAAACATTTTCAAGGGTGTGTAAAACGAGGTAGAACCAAATAGGGTAGCAACGAAAACTGGCGCCGACGAATCACATTGCTATGTCATAAGGTCGCCTTTCCATTACTCAGTTGCTCCCTGTTTGTACAATTTGGCTGAATGTTTGATGTGTAATTGTGTATTCATCAATAAGTCGTAGTGTAGTCAATCCATCTTATAGGCAGCGACATATTATATTCTTCCCTAGTCTTTGGTAAGCCAACATAGTACAACTATTATAAAAACAAAATAGATGAGGCCTCGCACAATCCCAAAAAATTCTGGTCAACAGTAAATGAAATATCTGGAAGACCTAGTCAAAAACATTCTTTTCCTATAAATGTGTTTATACAGAATGGGCTACCCATAGGACAACAGAGTGTTTCAGATGTTAGTAATGGCTTCAACAAATTCTTTTCCTCTGTGGGGAGGAGTTTGGCTAATAGTATTACTCCAATGGGTGAGCCAGAAGTAAACGATTCAGATCATGCTGTCGAGTCTCAGTTTGAGCTTCAATGTGTCACACAAGAAGAACTCGGGCAGGTGATTGGCAGCATGAAAGGAAACAGCGCACCAGGCCATGACCGTATTCCTGCAAGAGTTATTAAAGAAAACGTGCTCTCACTCATACACCCTATTCAATTTCTAATAAATTTGAGTATACTAACAGGTAAATTTCCAGATGTACTCAAAATCTCCAAAGTTATCCCTATCTACAAATCTGGCCCCAAAACCAATTACAGTAATTACCGTCCAATCTCTCTTCTGGCAATAATTTCAAAAATACTAGAAAGATGTGTGAAAAACAAATTAATGCAATATTTGACCAAGTATAATATTTTATCAACATCACAATATGGTTTCCAAAAATCTAAAAATTGTTCAGACACGTTTTTTGACCTATCTAAGCATATTACTGAAAATATTAAAATAAAGAATAAATTGATAATAACTTATCTTGATTTGGCAAAAGCCTTTGATTCTGTTGATAGGGAGAAACTCATGATAAAACTGGAAATGATCGGTCTCAAACAGACCTCCTTACAGTGGTTCAAGAGCTATCTACAGGACAGGTTTCAATAGGTCCAAATTAATAATAATATGAGAGGCCTGGAAAAGGTTGATTACGGAGTTGTTCAGGGAAGTACTCTAGGGCCTCTACTCTTTTTGATCTATGTTAATAACCTACCTCTGCTGAACATCAGCAGTAAACTTTTTTTATTTGCTGATAACACAGCAGTGGTATCAACAGGTAAGCAGTGGGATGAGGTGTTCAAAAATGCTACAACCGACCTAGCAAGGATAAAAAGCTGGTTTGATCACAACTGTTTGACGGTAAACACAAGTAAGTCCAAGTACATGCCCATTGTAACCCGTAATCAGCAAGATCCAGGTCCCAGAGTCATGAAACTTCACTCATGTGGAGACCCAACTTCAACCACGTGCAACTGTGAAAACTTAGAAAGAGTAAACCAATACAAGTACCTGGGCATAGTTATTGATTTCAATTTAAATTGGAGTCGACACATGCAGTTTATAAAGCAGAGGCTCAGAAGATTGCTTTATGCCTTTAATCAACTGAGCCAAGTCCTGAGTTTGTAACATTGTAAGACGGTTTATTATGCATTCGTTCAATCTATCATACAGTACGGTATTCTCGTTTGGGGAGGTCTGTCACCTTCTGTCCTAGAGCCACTTGCGGTGTTGCAAAGACAAATAATCAAAGCTGCTCTTAACAAACAATACCGATACCCAACTATTCAACTTTTTACAGAATTTCCTGTGTTAAACATAAGGCAGTTGTATATAAAATCTCTATTAATTTACCTTAAGAACAATAGTCAATATATTTTGCCAGAAATTCTTCATACCTATCAAACACGGGATAGATTGAACTATGGATTTACGACGCCGCAAGTGGTTCATGGAGTGTTGCTGAAAACACCATTCTACTTGGCTCAGAAGGTACCTAAACCGTAATCTGCCTGCAGAGATGAGAGACTTCGAATGCAGTACCGCAGTTTACAAGCGTAAGGTCGAGAGGTGGCTCTACTACCTGGGGTGGGATCGTCAGAAAGCCTGCTTCATTCTGTTTATAGGCGCTAAAACCTATGCCACTCTTAAATCAGTTTGAGCACTTTTGCTGTTCTAGCGTTTTCCTTTCATGTTTTTTAAAAAAATTCCAAGAAAAATCTCTCTCGTGAAAATGAGTCCTGAGAATCCGCTAGTTACTTTTCCTTCATTAAAACATGTTTTTACTTTAGTTATTTTATTAGTCTAGTTATAATAATTGAGTTTTCCCATATTTCTCCCATGTGGGTCTGATAAGTCTCGTATTTTCTGTTTACTTAATATTATTTCAAGTCGTTGTTCTGTATCTCATCAGACTAGTTACTTAATATAGTTTCCATATTTTTACAATAAAAAATATTTATTTTATTTTACAATAATTATTGATTAATTGGCTACCTAGAACTCACCCTTACACACCGACATATAGTCTTGTAGGGGTATTCCAGTAACCAATTTTCAAGTGTAATATTTATTTCTTGTAACTGTGCATTTTTGGAATAAAGAATTTGAATTTGAAAATACTAACAGATTAGACAAGCAGCAGTCAATAATAGAGGTATAGTCTGTCCAAGCAAATAATAACCTCTGGAAAGATGAGAAAATGACTCCAGCTCGGTCAATATTGGTTCAAGAAATATTGATTTGGTCTCAAATTGTAGATCAGAATGTTTACTACGATTGAAACCAAATTTATAATTTTTGAAGAAATATTGACCGAGCTGGAGTCATTTTCTCATCTTGCCAGAGGGTCTTCTTTGCTTGGACAGACTATACCTTTAAATTCAACTTTATATTTACTGTCAGCATCCAATTTTCTTTAGGTTGTTCCTTCTCTTTAGTCTTTAAAGGTCTTTTGAGCTCCGTATACAAGCAACACCTACTAATACATGATGTATTAGTAGGTGTTGATACAAGGCAGAAGTTCTGTTGCTGGTTTTGGTCCACCACGGGTATTTAAATTTCCCCGGTACCCCCTTTATCTAGGAGGCATTCACCAATCCGCCACCTGGGAAGGCGTCTGAAAGGAAACCAACAACTAACTCCCACGTAGCAGGAGTCTACTAAAACTGAAGAGCTGAACCAAAAAACTTAGAAATTTAGCAGGTATGTTTGGATGTACCTTCTTCAGACGGGCATAATAATTTTTATTGATGAAATAATGTTCAGTAAATATTGTGATGATTTGATAGTGGAAGATGCATGATCTCACTTACGAATCATGGTTTTTTGTGAACGGCTCAACATCCCATGAAGGTCCTAGGCCTAACAGCTGGTTGCCAGTTTCATGTTCATGAGTAAGACTGACTCATAGCCCAAACACTCTGACATTTATATGAGCTTCTGAACATTCCAGAAAATGATAGTTCCAACATTCCAATGAATGCTAGTATAATGACTTCAAAAGGGTTTGAGATAATTGTTTGTTTACAAAACAATGCAATAATTTGTTGACACAAAGCCTCCCATCCCCGCCTGTCCATCACTTGGTGTATAACCGTCTCATGGCCATCAGACACTGTCAAATTCCGTAACAATACAGTGCGTCCGAGCAAAGAAGACACCCTGGCAAGACGTGAAAACGACTCCAGCACAGTTAATACCGGGCCAAAAGTCAAAAATTCTCAAATTGTAGATCAGAATGTTTGATCATTGTAGATCACAATCCCCACAATTGAGACAGAACCCACAGCCTCCAAACAAAAACTAACTGAGTAGAAATAATTTTTAGTATACTATCACCACAGAGTATTGGGATAGTAGTAGAGTAGTGAAAAACTCAAATACAAGAATATAGAGACTCATTTTGTAAGTTTCTATGGTGGAATATGGTGTTTTTTGCTATACAAGGAAACATGTTGAAAGCCCTAACACAAGAAATAGCCTATGCAAGATGAAGATAGAGAGGCCGTCCTGGTCTTGAACTGTAGAGAACAAAATTATCTGCAGAGGGATTTTGAAATACACATTTTTATCAAATCAGACGGAAATATAGACAATAGAAAACTAAGACAGGTAAACTTTTAATTTCTCTCAAAAATTACCACTTTTTTGAAGAAAAAACATAGATCGGTTATGGTTCAAGATAGGTTTACTTTGATAAGAATCTCTTAGAAATTTTATCAGCCAAACAAAGTAAGAATGATATTATTTTCTGTCTTACACTTTGTTATGGCGTAAAATGCAAAAAACTGAAAACAGAACAGAAATTTCGTGGATTTTTTGTTATTATTATTATTTTCATTTAACTGTGTAAAGTCACAAATTTTGAGCAAGGCTCAAGTGGCACGCAACATGTCAAGTTCAGGATTGGAAATGCATTGCAGCATTCCTCTATGCTGCAATTGGTAAAGGCACATGCCTTTACCAATGTCTTGTTTATCTTCAATGGAAAGACTTTAAAGCTACTACACAACCTAATCTGTCACAACCTGAATTGGAAGTTGGAACAGACCTGCATCTCTACCTCAAGTTCTGTATGTATGATTAATGTGGTCAACATTGAACATTTCGGATTTTTTGAACACAAACGTAACCACCTTCCAGAAAATATATAGCTGGAGCCGAAAGAAGCTAGTCTCTTGAATTTGGGTTCACAAGAGAAAGAAGAACTCACTCCCTCACCCTCAAGAACCCAAAGTGCTTTCTTTTGAATTTTGAAGCATGTGTTTGAACAATTCCTTCCCGACCCCCAAAAAAGAATACTGAATCCAATCAATGCTAGGAAATACCCATGATATACCTTTAGAGCTGTCTTAATCTTAGAATTAGCCTCAGGGCAAAAAGTGCAAGGTACAGTCTTTTTTGGAGCGTCTCCACATGGCTATCCCATGGCATATCCCATACCATCCACATTAGTCACTCTGTATTAGGCACATCTCAGAATCCGTCGAGTTGAACCCTCGGAATCAAGTCAATTAAGACGATTTCCAGCCTTACCTTATTTTATTGGAAATTGTAGACAAAAGTATAATTTGCCTGGGATATTGATGGTTTCTGAATAGCTTTAAAAGAATTTTTTCTACAACTGCGCGTAAAACAAGATTTTACATACTGAATTCTCATTGTAAAATAGCCCATTTCCGAGGAGAATCTACTTTTTCTCTCGCTAACCATCTGCGCATGCTCAGTTGAATTACTTTACGCTCGCTAAGCAACTGCGCATGAGCAGGAGATGTACTTTACGCTAATCAGCTGTGTTGTGATAAGCTTCAGTCAGTGAAACAAAAAAGATGCAAATTCATGTAGCTAAATTTCTGCCCTATTCTGTAAAAGCTGAATGGCCGAGGTGGTTAAAGCGGCGTTCATTACCTAGTGATGCGATGTTAGCAGGTTCAAATCTGATTCCTAAATAATTTTTTTGGAGTTCATAAAATTGTTTTCTTCTTTCGTATAATTGAAACATATAATGACAATTGAAAATTAATTATAATTTTCAAGTTTAACTGGATGGATTCATTTTATTATTCCAATTATCACCAGAGAAATTTAATAACAGTTTACAGTAGGCTATTTGACAAATCAAATTAGTTCAACAGGTTATTATAATGTGCAGTTGTAGAAAAATTTTTGTATGTAATTCGCGTGTAAAGCTTCTTCATTGCTCTTGCAAAATTATCACGCTCCGCTATCGCGTCGCGCGATAACTGTTTTGCGCGAGCGATAAAGTCGCGCTTTACGCTCTTAATACATAAATAGCTATTACGACCTAAATTAAACTAGCAACTGCAGCACCTCCAATAATTATAATTTTCGCCCACTTTTTCCAGTTATGCAAACTTATTAAGTATCCTGGCGTATCATTTTCACGATTAGTTGCATTTGGCATGCAACGGAAGTTGGTGTGTATCCCGGCGTCGAACAGCGATCGTAGCATAGGTGACTTTTGCGCTGCTCTGGTAGCCTGGTAGTTTTCCGCATTGGCGGCAACAACTGTGCTCAGCTGCGCTCCAAGCGACGTCGTTCCAACAGCAGGCAGGAAGGCCTGGCATTGGAGTGGCATGGCATTCACATCGTAGAAGCAAGTTCGTTGCAAGCCATGCAGCATGTAGGAAGAAGCAGAAAGTTTCTCTGCTGGAGAAAACCAGCTAACTTGTAGGAAGGAAGAATTGCACTCACTCATTTACCTCATTATCTCACCATTGTAGGGCCTAATGAAATAGAAAAATTAATGAGAGCAACCGGTCAACAGAATAATATACAAAATAATGAATATGTTTTGTCATTTTATTATTTCGTAATTGACTCGATTTGGTGAAATCAAAAGCACTTTTTGGTCCGGATGCCGGATGTAGCTCGAGGGCCGCACTTGGCCCACCGGCTGTACTGTGCCCATCACTACTATTATTGAAGTTTATTCATTATATTGATTTAATAAGTAAAAAAGACTATTTAACTATCAACGGGTTAAGGTTGTTGAAACGAGTTCGTTGTTTCGGGCGCTTTAAGATTCAACATCAAATTATCGTTTTTATCGAGAATTACCTTTTTTTTAAATCGTAACTCGGTTTCTAGATAGAGAAATTCCCTTTACTAAAAAAGATACAAATAATTTTTTTGTCCGGCGCTTCGTTTTAACGGATTGTAGTTTTAACGGATAATTGTAGTAGACTAGAAACAGAACCGAAAGTTTGGCCGCCATCTTGAATTACAAAAATGCTCAACTTTTACAGTTTGGAATCACTTGGATTCGGAATCTGCACAACAAAATCTATTATAATCGTCATAATGGTTGATGAAGAAATCAACGCCGTATTAAAAAAAAGTTTTACCCCCATTGGCACCCAGACAATAATATCATTTGATAAGTACTGTAGTAGAAATCATGAAAGAAGGTTAGATTTATTTTTATTTTTCTCTATTATGACTAGCTTAAAAATTTGATTCTAAATTGAGATTGTTTCAAGTGACTTTAAATTGTTACAATCTTAAATACGTCTTTTTATGTATTTTTGAACTCTCTATCTGAAGTGTGTAAGGCTCAAATAGGCTCTAATAAGTGCTTAGGCTCAAATATTAGGTCTGAATAGAAACAATAATAGATAGATTCAGTGTTTGGATGTAAGTTATTTGCTTTATTAATTTGAAAATTTTATGCATAGGCCTATTCTTCATTATTTAATAGATATAGAAACTGAATTTATATGATCTAATTATGAAATAAACAAATTTATGATTTTGATGCATGCTCATTATGTTCTGTAGTAAGTAGTAAGCATATGAAACGAGTGCCGGTATAGGGAGGAGTCGTTCACTGTTTGCGTCGATGCATCTGTGTTCTGGGACTGAGTTGTTGTCGGTGGTCGGCGGTGAACGGTGACGGTGCGCGACAGCCTCACTATACAGCACACTGACAGCCTCCGGTCTGCGCCGAGCCGCAATGTGGTGCGCAGAGGAAGATATCTAAGCGTTTCGGGTACCAGGCTCACAGATATACAGCACAGGTCGAATGCTGCTGCGTGCAATGCGAGTTGGCTCTCCAAACGACGCGAAGCGGCAGCAGTCGCCGGGAGATCTCGCCCAGAACGACTCCGCTCCCAATCGCTCTCAAGCGGTTTAGTTCAGAGTTCCCTGAACTAGGGTTGAAAAGCTCATAGCCGCGTATCGACAGTCCGAGGCATGTGCCACAAATGCCTCGCGGTACAGTCTGTTGACGCAAAAAAAGTATGAACTCATGGCTGAGGCATATGTGTGATCTGCAATTTTTGTAAGGCCGGTATTACACAATAATAGTTCTATGACATGATCATAAGGAAAAAGATGAAAATATGATTTGGTATTTTCAATTCGAGTAATACCGGCCTAACCAAAATGCGAGCACGCTGACAAATTGACTAGCGCCATCAAGCGGGAGACAAAGCAACTAAGCTCTTACAATTGATAATTTGGACTTTGAAGGTTAGTTAGTGCTCAATTAGTAGATAAAAATTTAAGGCAATGTTTATTATTGCCTATTACAACCTTCTGCACCCAAATAGAATTCTCAATCACAAAAATGCATAGGAATGGGGTACAATTTTGAGGTTAGTTTGTAGAATTTGTAGTCTGCGTTGCGAGGCAACAGGCACTGCTCGCTGCGAATCATGTGCAGCGTTTGCCTCGCTGCTAGCAAACCCGGTATCGACAGTCCGAGGCATGTGTGGCACATGCCTCGGACTGTCGATACGCGGTAGATAGTAGACTAGTAGTAGTAGTACTCTTTTATGTGTCAACAGACTGTACCGCGAGGCATTCGTAGCACATGCCTCGGACTGTCGATACGCGGCTCATCACCTCATCACACCGACACCGCTCAAGCGGGAATGTACCGACAGCAGTGACTACAGCGACATACAGCATGGATCACAGACCTATCAAACCATGACAAAGCCTATTGATAAATAGGTTTGAGCAGTAACTTGTAACTTGAGCAGTAAATAAAAAATTATTCAAAAATCTATCTAGAAATTCCAAATAAAGTCTTCTGATGAGAAATTTTAAAATAATTTCTAATTAAATTATGTTAATTCTGATTAGTTCAAAATTTGTTAGATTTCACTTTGTAATTTTATTAATAATTCTTGATAAATTCATTTATTCTATAATTTACTCAGAAGGTTTGTAGTGATCAGATAATTTCCAAGTTTAGAGAGATTCTAAAATAATTTCTATTTAAATTATGTTAATTCTGATTAATTAATTGAGAATTTGTTAGATTTTATTTTCATTTTTCATTTTTCAATTACAGATTTTACTTTGTAATTCTATTAATAAATTTTGATAAATTCATTCATTCTATAATTTACTCCAAAAAGTAGTGATCAGATTGACAGGCAATTTACAAGTTTTTGTAATCTTATTTCAAGTATTGTTCAACATAGAAAATTATTTTATTTTACAATCTGCTCTTTATCTCCAGTCCAACTTGATCAACTAAAAAATTTATAAGAATTATTGGAAAATTTATCTATAAAAACCAGAGATAAAGCATGATGAAAAACAAAAAAACCTCAATGATAAAACTATTCAAAATTAATTTATTAGATGAAATCCATAAATTTAAATTCCATAAATCATCAATCAATAGAACTAATTCCATCCTAGTTCAGAATTTCTAATTAAAATCTGTTGACTCTATAAGTCCAGAACTTGAATTCAAGTCCAGGTGATACAAAAAAATAAATAAATCATGAATAAACAAATTCAACAGACAAATTTATAATTTTTCCAGGTTGAAAGATCTAGATATTTAGATTAAGGATCTACATCCTTTGTTTTATTGATAATGCTATGTATAATTTATTACAAGCTCATGTTTCATTACAAACTCAGAAGCCATACATAATTGATCTGCAATTTTGTCTGATTTTGCACAATAATAGTTCTATGATCATAAGAAAGATGAAAATATGATTTGGTATTTTCAATTCGAGTAATACCGGCCTAACCAAAATGCGAGCACGCTGACAAATTGACTAGCGCCATCAAGCGGAGACAAAGCAACTAAGCTCTTACAATTGATAATTTGGACTTTGAAGGTTAGTTAGTGCTCAATTAGTAGATAAAAATTTAAGGCAATGTTTATTATTGCCTATTACAACCTTCTGCACCCAAATAGAATTCTCAATCACAAAAATGCATAGGAATGGGGTACAATTTTGAGGTTAGTTTGTAGAATTTGTAGTCTGCGTTGCGAGGCAACAGGCACTGCTCGCTGCGAATCATGTGCAGCGTTTGCCTCGCTGCTAGCAAACCCGGTATCGACAGTCCGAGGCATGTGTGGCACATGCCTCGGACTGTCGATACGCGGTAGATAGTAGACTAGTAGTAGTAGTACTCTTTTATGTGTCAACAGACTGTACCGCGAGGCATTCGTAGCACATGCCTCGGACTGTCGATACGCGGCTCATCACCTCATCACACCGACACCGCTCAAGCGGGAATGTACCGACAGCAGTGACTACAGCGACATACAGCATGGATCACAGACCTATCAAACCATGACAAAGCCTATTGATAAATAGGTTTGAGCAGTAACTTGTAACTTGAGCAGTAAATAAAAAATTATTCAAAAATCTATCTAGAAATTCCAAATAAAGTCTTCTGATGAGAAATTTTAAAATAATTTCTAATTAAATTATGTTAATTCTGATTAGTTCAAAATTTGTTAGATTTCACTTTGTAATTTTATTAATAATTCTTGATAAATTCATTTATTCTATAATTTACTCAGAAGGTTTGTAGTGATCAGATAATTTCCAAGTTTAGAGAGATTCTAAAATAATTTCTATTTAAATTATGTTAATTCTGATTAATTAATTGAGAATTTGTTAGATTTTATTTTCATTTTTCATTTTTCAATTACAGATTTTACTTTGTAATTCTATTAATAAATTTTGATAAATTCATTCATTCTATAATTTACTCCAAAAAGTAGTGATCAGATTGACAGGCAATTTACAAGTTTTTGTAATCTTATTTCAAGTATTGTTCAACATAGAAAATTATTTTATTTTACAATCTGCTCTTTATCTCCAGTCCAACTTGATCAACTAAAAAATTTATAAGAATTATTGGAAAATTTATCTATAAAAACCAGAGATAAAGCATGATGAAAAACAAAAAAACCTCAATGATAAAACTATTCAAAATTAATTTATTAGATGAAATCCATAAATTTAAATTCCATAAATCATCAATCAATAGAACTAATTCCATCCTAGTTCAGAATTTCTAATTAAAATCTGTTGACTCTATAAGTCCAGAACTTGAATTCAAGTCCAGGTGATACAAAAAAATAAATAAATCATGAATAAACAAATTCAACAGACAAATTTATAATTTTTCCAGGTTGAAAGATCTAGATATTTAGATTAAGGATCTACATCCTTTGTTTTATTGATAATGCTATGTATAATTTATTACAAGCTCATGTTTCATTACAAACTCAGAAGCCATACATAATTGACTATTTTTCTGATTTTGCACTACCACTCAAAGAAAGAAAAATTAACTTGGTTCAAAAACCAGAAAAGCTAAGCAGCTAAGCTTAGATTAGTAATTAAACTTAGATTAGATTAATCTAAAAAAAAGCTAAAATTCAATTAAAAACCTAACTAAGGGCCGGTTTCTCCAAAAAAAGTTAATCTGAATTTTGGATTAAACCATCAGCTGGCTCAATTGAAACACAAGTTAATAAAAGTGACCATACACTGACAGCTGATAGTTTAAACTAAATTTCAGTATTTGGAGAAACCGGGCCTAAGCAGCCCTTTCTGACGCAGCAGCAACAACGGATCTTTTGCTGTCCGATGTACCAGGACCACATAGCACAGAAGCAGATGAGAGTTGATAACTTTTATGTCAAAATAATAATGAAGTAAGCGCTGCCTCGCAGCGGGCTCTGTTTGCCTGATAGTAAAAATCACTGAGTGAGTATGCTGCTGGTCACGAGCGCATTCCTATCTGCTCCGCATTCTATTGCCGAACCCGCACCGAAGCAGAAGACTGAAGAGCCCCCTACCGCAACCACATGTTATCAACTCTTCTGTGATAAAAGCAAGATACCTGTTATCTCCTCATACTACATGCATTGTGTAGTCATTTTCCCATCTTGCCATAAGTACGCGTAATAGTATATTACACCACTATAGTCGGCGCAATGTAAGTTGACGAGAACCCCCTCCACCCGAGAAATAACTACGTTGTCATTTTGCGTGAAATTGAAACTTCTCCTAACGCAAACACATTCAACTGAATGTTAAAAGTGACAACGTAGCTTCGGAAAAATCAGGCCGTGTTGTAAAACTCACTATTTTTATGATAAACCAGCTGTTCGCAGCTCGAATATCCAATAGCCCAATCAAATAGTACTTCCGACCAAACAAAAATCCTGTTAATTGATTTTATTGTTTTAATCGGTCCATCTGGGTGTTAGTAAGAGTAATCTATGGTTTTCCACCAAAATATCTGGAGGCATAACTTTTGGGAGCCAAAAAACCACGAAATTTTAGGACTTTTTTCAGTTTTTCCACAATATCTCAAAAACCAATTGTTCTATCGATATTTTTATTCGTTTTTATAGACCGTGAAATTCCCTACAATTTTCATCCCCTAAACGTTTTTCTAGCTTGAATAGGAAACGAGTTATAGCTTGTCGAAAATTGATCATTTTTGTCAACTTTTCAAAAAATCTCTAAATAGACGTATTTACTTTTTACTGCCCTTTTTATAATAATGCCCTTTTTACTCATTTTTGAGTCGTCTATCTTATTATTTATCGTAATACGGGTATTATCATAATTTTCATATGGTAAGAAACAATTTATATACTTGTAATTGATAAAAAATAGTCATTTATTTTATGATAGCATGGTCAGTTCGACTATATACGGTATAGCGAGGGGTTCCAGAGCAAGATGACTCAAAAGGGACGAGGTGTTTGTGTTAAGATTGCTAATAATAAGTAATGGAAATCAGATATAATAAGAAAAAATAATATGAAATCATTATACTATAGGCTAAATTGAACAAGTGAGAGAAACTTTAGATTAATTGAATAACTTTCAATTATTATACTTTATTGGTGATAAAATGTTTGCAAATGTTCATGTTTATAGCAATAATTCAAACAATTATTGTTCAGATAGATTGACAGAATGTGTTTTTTTTTAAATTATATTTATAATATACAATTGAATTCATGTGAAACATAAATATCTCCTCTGAGAGTACTGCCGCCCCAATGATTCAATTCTCTATTCCTTGAAACAAGGGCAGCATCAGACTACAAAGAGGTAAAGAGGTAAGAGGTAGGTCCTCTACCTCCTTCAAATTTTGTACATGGAACAAGAATAGTTCTTGTAAGCATTCCATGGCTTATAATTCAAGTCTATCAGGTCACCCCTTTGCTTTTTACTCTCATCTCATCACCCACATGTCCGAATTGTTCTCTTTTATGTAATTTTTCCACCAAATTGTAATTATTGTGGGATTTGTACAGAGGAGTATGGAAATGCCTCGATTGAGCGTCCTGAAGAATATTTTTGGGTAGGCCTATGGGTATTTATTCACTTGATCATTCAAGTCGTGGTATTTGTTGAATCAAATCAGCCAAGACCTCCTAAATACTTAGGTATTTAGGTGGTCCTGAATCAGCTGCTAATTGTTTTCAATGTACAACTAAAATCCCTGTCCCCAATGTTCAAATAAATACCCCTAATGTAACACCACGATTAATCTCATTCATAGCTTATACCACAATCATTATACAACTTTCTCAATTCGTCTTCAAACAAGAAAGCATCTCTTTTTTAGTCTCTTTTTTTTAGTCCAACTTGTTGGACTAGAAATTTTGGTGATCTTTCTTCTTCCATTTCTATAACCTATGCAATATAATAGTAATGCAACCCAAGACAGTACTCGAAACGAGGTATTAGTTCAGTTTCAATAAGCAACATATTGATATAGTTTGGCGTATTAATGGTGAGCTAGAAGATCTTCTTGATGAGAAACCGCTAAAATTTTTCCACGGTATCACAATTTATTACCTAAACCCTCATATTTGAGCACCACCATAACACAGAACTGCCCTTGCACAAGTTGTGAGCCACTTACACTTACACTACTGTGAAATCTAATTTTTTTTTTAAATCATAATTTTTTAAAACCTTTCCGTGCCAAATTCATTGTCTTTTCTAATTTCCCTTCTACCTGTGCTTCAAAAAAGAGAACTACACCTAGATATTTGTACCGGCTCACACATTCAACCCGTTAATTTTTGAACGTCCATTTCTTGCAACTAGCCAGTTCTGTAGTTCACCTTCATTCCTAAAACCCCAATCATTGAGTTCTACAAATTCACTTTCGAATTTAAATTCACAAAATAATTTCTCTAGATTGATTAGCATGTTTATCTATTCTTGAAAAGGTTGTGTAGTATACATGATGTGGAGAAGGATGAGAAGAACATTCCTAAGCGTCGGCTCAAGCTGCGCAGCCCTAGTTGTGCGTCACCAGCTACGCGAGGCTAGCCTGGAGCTGGACTTATAACTATCTATATCTACTTAAGATATAAATAAATTCTTTGATTTGATATTAATCATTATCATTCTACTAAATTAATCTGCATAGCTATAGGCAGACGTGCAGCTAGAGCTGCGCAGCTCGAGCCGTCGCTTAGTAATAATACCTCTAATGCAGCTCCTTGAAACCCTTTAAAGCCCCAATGCTAATGGAAGAGTTATGACCTTTTCCCCTTCATCAACCGCAGAAGTCTACAAGTCTACAAATCATCGGTTAGCGCCAAATCTTGAGACTCGCAAATTCTATCACTACCCAATAATATACTCGAACATTTTACTTCCTACTTATCCATTAGTGATTGTATTTACATCATGGTAAAACCCTTAATACGATAAATGATACGATAGATGACTCAAAAAAAGTAAAAGGGGGAAAAACGTCTATTTAGCAATTTTTCGCAAAGTTGACAAAAATGATGAATTTTCGATAAGCTATAACTCGCTTCCTATTCAAGCTAGAAAAACGTTTAGGGGATGAAAATTGTAGGGAATTTCACGGTCTATAAAAACGTACAAAATAAAAATATCGATAGAACAATCGGTTTTTGAGATAGTGTCGAAAAACTGAAAAAAGTCCCAAACTTTCGTGATTTTTTGGCTCCCAAAAGTTATGCCTCCAGATATTTTGGTGGAAAACTATATAGATTACTCCTACTAACACCTAGATGGACCGATTAAAACCATAAAATCGATTAACAGGATTTTTGTTTGGTCGAGGCACAATTAAATGACAATTTGATTGGGCTACAAGTCCAATTAGCTTCAATAACTCCAATCTTTAACATACAATGATTCATGCATATACCGCTCTCCTTACTTTGAAACTCTTGAGAGGCCAAATTACAATCTTCCGACTATTTTGGACATTTGGAAAAATAATTTTAATTGTTTTTTAACAGCTTTCTCGCTTTCACCACCCACTTATCTTCTCAAACAAAAAAGTTTCTAGATCATCGAAAATTTCATGTTTTCTGTTCGAGTAGACTCGACATTGACAAACATATTCATTAATTGAAACATAATTATTGGTCGGATATAGAAAATTTAAAAACCATTAGAAAGCTCGAATTCTCCTTGTCATTTTGATATAAAAAACTTTATTTTTACAACAACCCGTGATTGTGAGAGAAGTGATATACAAAAGAAATTTATATTTTTCAAAAAAATCAAATTCCCTTTGAATCCTTCAAACCAGAAACTTTTTTAGTACTACTGGTATATCAAGGATAAAATTCTACGTCTAGATATGGGGTTTAATCGCGAATTTGAAGATGTTCCAATTTCACACAATCTGGCAACGCAGCTATTTCTCGGGTGGAGGAGGTTTTCGTCAACTTAAATTGCGCGGACTATAGTTTTGAAAACGCCGTTTTGCGACGTCAAGAATACGGAGCTTTACAGCCGAAGCGATCAGCTGAGGCTGGAAAGGTGAGTATTCGCGACGTCGCAAAGGTTTTTGAAACATGTTGTGTATTTGGGTTTTTGGTACACTTTATAGGAAGGCTGATTAGAAACAAATGAAAAGTTTTTATAAATACGATATACGAATTCAACTTGCTGAATTCCATATTGGTAATTTCCGTTTTTTGTTTTAAAATAGATTCAGGAATCTAATTTCCAATTTCCACGTAGGTTATCAGTCGCTAAAATCAATTCCCAATCAAAACAAAAGGTTCGGTGTGAATCAATACGGAACAAAAATTATTGCTTGAAGAAAATCATCTGCTAAATCGTCTGATGCAATCTGCTGGAAAATGTTCGAAATAACTTAGTCGACTTACCTATTCAGGCGACCATATTTGCATGAAATGCGCTGCTAAGTCAACGGAAAATTTTGTTGACAGCTGATTTTTCCTATCTTGTACGGCTATAAGGCACAAATACCAGCCGTTTATTCCGCACTAGGGTGGAAAATAAAAGCTTTCAAAGCTTGTCAAGTAGATCGAAACCCGCTATTTTCCATCAAGTGTACCAAAAAAGAGGCTTACCACGACCAGAGACAGTGAAAAATGAGAATTAAGTTCTACAGGGTGACACAAAAAATGGGAACTTTTGAAGTAACACGTACGTCAATAAAGGAAATGTAATGATTAGTTTTATAGTTGGAAATGTGAAGTAGAATAGTTGCAATTTAAAGTTGTAATAAGAAAAATGCAAATATTCATGGACAATGTCTTTGAGATGATGACCATTCAAACGTATACATTCCTAGAGGCAAACAGTGAGATTTCCATCAATTCCATGTAAGCAGTGTTGAATGTCGAAGCACTGTGCTCTACTTTTTCTTGTGGGGCCATTTGGAAAGTAAAGCATAGCCTAAGCTTTACGCTCAAAAATAATTATTGAGTTGAAAACAAGGATTCATGGAGAAATCGCTGAAATTCGCATTGCAGTGATTCAACTTGCCGTGCAAAATCTCACTATTCGCTTCCAGGAATCTATACAGACGTTTAAATGGTTGTCATCTTAAGGACATTACATTATCTATAAAAATTGGCATTTTTCTTGTTACAACTATAAATGGCAACTATTCTACTTCACATTTTCAGCAATAAAAGTAATGATTACATTTCCTTTATTCACGTACGTGTTATTTCAAAAATTCCCGTTTTTTGTGTCACTCTGTATTATGTATTAATTTAATCTCTCTGATTACCACTATGAAGTTGATATCTAATTATTTTAATACGTACATAATATTAACGAGCTTGGTAGATCTTTCTCGTAGACACAAGTAAAGCCTGTGTAACACCTAGATACTTCATTACTGTACTAGCAAAACAACAGATAGAAGCAGACCACAGTCTCTAGAATAGATAGTCAGATAGAAGCAGTATCTCATGGTCGCTGCTACTGCTAGTAGACGCTACTGCTCATGCCACAATATTGTTACTTTTCATCAGCCGTTTTCCTAGCAGCTGATATACAGGGTGTTTCAGGAGGAATGTACAATACTTCTCAGGCTGATTTCTTACACCAAGTAGACAAAAAAGTTTCATGGAACCAACCCCCAAAAACGCTTTGATACTGAGATAACAATGGCGGAAAATTGACATTTTTCAAAAAAGATTAATTTTTCTAATTTTCCAGAGGCTTTATTAAGGTTCTAAAATGAACAATTCCTATGTAAAATTAGCTGTTCAACAAAATAGACAAAACATAGCACAAGTGATGAATTTTTGTTTAGTAGTGATTTTGTTATTTTTGATCGCCATTACTGAGATTTGGATAAGCTTTACACAATCGCCGCCATTCAACTTTTTCTCCAGAATCCGACTCTCTTCAACTTCCATTGATAAAAAATAAAATTTTATGATTCCTTATCCAGTTATAACCCTTATTGTTGAAAAATTGCGTTTTCTAGCATATTTTCCCCAATTGTCTCAATAACCGTTTAAGTTACAAACTTGGAACTGGTTTCATTGAATTCCTCAGCTAATTTTACATAGGAATTGCTCATTTTAGAACCCTTTTAAAGCCTCTGGAAAATTAGAAAAATTAATATTTTTTGAAAAATGTCAATTTTCCGCCATTGTTATCTCGGTAAAAAAGCGTTTTTGGGGGTTGGTCCCATGGAACTTTTTTGTCTACTTGGTGTAAGGAATCAGCCTGAGAAGTATTGCACATTCCTCCTGAAACACCCTGTATATCAGCTGCTAGGAAAACGGCTGATGAAAAGTAACAATATTGTGGCATGAGCAGTAGCGTCTACTAGCAGTAGCAGCGACCATGAGATACTGCTTCTATCTGACTATCTATTCTAGAGACTATGGTCTGCTTCTATCTGTTGTAGATTAGAAGATGACTCCAGTTCGGTTAATATTGATTCATAAATAAATATTGATTTGGTCAGTGCCGGTCTGAGGAGGTTGGGGGCCCCTGGGGATTGATCAACTGGGGGCACCTCACGAGGGGGGGGGGATTCCATAACTCCCCAAGCCAAGAGGAGGGTTCAGGGGTCCTCTCCAAGAATAAAAATTATTTTTTAGGAAAACCCTCTTTCTAAAGGGTTTTAAATTTATGGGCTTTTATTTGCGTTACAGTATCTTTGTAACTCTTTATCTATTTCTATTCTATCACTAAATCCACAAAATAGAAACTTATAATTGTCTTAAAACTTTCTTCTCACTGGTATAGTCTGTTCAAGCGTTTCCCATCTTAAGCGTTTCAAGCGTAAGTCATTTTCCCATCTTGCCAGAGGGTCTTCTTTGTAGAGATTCAATTGGCTATATAGATTTGATTGACTTGAATTTTCTTTTCTATCACTACTATTAAAATAAGAGTAGGTATAACTTAGTCTGTCCAAGCAAATAAGACCCTCTGGCAAGATGGGAAAATGACTCCAGCCTGGTCAATATTTATTGTTTAAGAATTATAAATGTGGTAATAATTATTATTCGTGTAAGGGGGGTGGCGTAGCTGAGTGAGCGTTGCAACCCAAAAGGTCCCGGGTTCAAAACCAGGTCAGCCCAGACATTTTCCTCAGGCCACTTTCCCGTGTTTCTGATGGACACGTTAAGCCGTCGGTCCCGGCTGCCTGAAAACAGTTGTTAAGTCATGTCAGAGGCCCTGAAATTGATCAGGAGCGACCTGAAAACTCTGACACCAGACCTGAGCCAGCCAGGTTACACGATATAAATGTGGTTTTTAATAGTAGATCAAATTTTTCCCTACAATATACATCAAATTGATAATTTTTAACCAATATTGACCGAGCTTGAGTCATTCTCCCATCTTGCCAGAGGGTCTCCTTTGCCAGGACAGACTATAATTCACTATGAACTGGAATACTGGAATAGGTACCCAGGTGAAGGGGTGTTCAGGGGCCCAACCCCGAAAAATTTTCAAATATATTATGGTCAAAAAGTGGGTTGAATGGTCTCTTGGCGTATAAAATATTGATACAAATGTCTTGCAGTTTCCTAATTTTTCTCATTTGAAAACACACAAATTAGAATAAATCCCACTAGCCTATAATTATATTTCACGTCTCAATCGTCAACAAATATGAATAAACAAGAAGAATATATCAAGGTAATTAGATTTTAATATAATTACAACACCTTGGGATAGATGAATACATTTTCTCATGATCATGGGTCAGGCTCAATTCAATAATTACTCTTATCAAGAGAAAATTGAATAAATAATGAATGAATTGAAGTTACAAACCCAGGATTTTCTATGTTGATCCAAGCCCAAAGACAATCATTGAATACAATTTGAAGGATACAGTGGAGGAATGTAGATTTAATTTGTAATTTCATTAATTATTTGTACCATAATAATTAATAATTGTGAAGTTCACCAAACTGTGTGAACGATTGAACTTATATTTTGTCATGTGGATATTCTTGTAATATTTATACAATATCGTAACTTACATATAACTTTTAATGCTAATCTATTTCAGTCTTTCAACACAGTCATGTTTTTGTTTTCCTCATTTAGAAAGCGGAAAAGGGTCTGGAGATGTCCTCCCTAAGATTTTAGTAGGAAACAGACCATCCAAAACAGAATTTTGAAATATTTCAACAGCTTTTTTTAATCTATCCCTCTAAACTGTAGAAATGTGTTATTCTTAGTTTTGTGCTATACAATAGTTATTTGTGTAACTAGTGCCTAAAGTGGTAGATTGCTGCATCGAGTGAAACAGTTTTTTTCACGAGCCGGAGGCAAGTGAAAAAAGTTTCTCAAGTGCAGCAAGTACACTTTGAGCTCGAGTTACACATTACATTTTTCCTACAGTTACCATCAAATGTGAAAAAAAATTTAAAAGGGTGTTGATTCAGAGACCTATAACATATAAACTGGGGGTTGTAGGGTCACCAAGAAGGGTAATTATACTATAATATCTCACTCAACTGATTATAATACACTATATACAAATGGACTGATAAAATGGACTAATAGAATGGACTGATAAAATAAACTGACAGATTGGACTGATCAAATTGACTGATTGAACTGAAAAAATGAACTAATGAGATGGACTGGAAAAATGAACTGATAGAATGGACTGACAGAGTAGACTGATGGAATGAAATGACAGAATAGACTGATGAAATGGACTGACAGAATAAACTGATGAAATGGACTGACAGAATATACTGATGAAATGTACTGACAGAATGGACTGATGAAATGAACTGACAGAATGGACTGAAAAAAATGAAATGATGAGATGGACTGAAAAAAATGAACTGATGAGAAGAACTGACAGAATGGACTGATGAGATGGACTGAAAAAATGAACTGACATAATGGACTTATGAAATGGACTGATGAGATGGACTGAAAAAAATGAAATGACAGAATTGACTTATGAAATGGACTGGAAAATTGAACTTATGTAATGGACTGACAGAAATGGAATGATAAAATGAACTGATGCAATGGAATAATAAAATGGACTGATAGAATAGACTGATGAAATGGACTGACAGAATGAACTGATGAAATGAACTGAAAGAATGGACTGATGAGATGGACTGAAAAATGAACTAATGTAATGGACTGACAGAAATGGAATGATGAAATGAACTGATGCAATGGAATAATAAAATGGACTGACAGAATAGACTGATGAAATGGACTGACAGAATGCACTTATGGAATGGACTGACAGAATGGACTGATGAAATGAACTTACAGAATGGACTGAAAAAAATGAACTGATCAGATGGACTGAAAAAATGAACTGATGGAATGGACTGACAGAATAGAATGATGAAATGAAGTTACGAAATGTATGGACTGATAAAATGAACTGACAGAATGGACTGGTAGAGTTAACTGACAAAATGGGAAGATGAAATGGACTGATAAAATTGTTTGAAAGAATGGACTGATTGATAATGGAATGATGAAATGGACTGAAAAAATGGATTGAAAGAATGGACTGAATAAATGAACTGAATAAATGGACTGTAAAAAATACTGACAGAATGGACTGATACATTGAATGTACACAACCCGCCAGTTTTGGAAACACATATTCAAAATTTTCCTCTTCTGTCATTGGTTGAAAATCTGGGAAGTCCAGATTACTTTATGCACTAGTGCGTAAAGTATTTTAGGCACTCGTGTGATAATGGCCCATTTTAGAAACTCTATTCAGTGTTTAAAGAAGCACTTTTATAGCTATCTGTAGGAAAAAGGTTTTTAATGTGAACAGAATGGTCTTGTACAACAGACAAGATAAAAAACACAAGATAATGACAAAACTGTTCTTTGCAAAAAATTTTGGGCCTCTTCTAGAACCTGAATTATATAAATGTGAACAGAATTATACAAAATCGCGAAATAATTACATAATCATGCTTTAGAAATTATAGTAATTAAACTATAGCATGTTGACTTAGTTTTTCTTTTCAAGCATAATTTTCATGAAATATGATCATGAAATGTTTCTTATTATCAGAAATATATTTTTACCGTTGAGAAAGTGTGGTCCTCATATTTTGCATACTAAACTACCTCCAGCCCCTGGTCTATCAGATGATATACTTTCATTGAAGTCAGCTGAGATATTTTAGATAGGTTTTAAGGTAAGTTTTTCTTTATACAAAACGGTTTGATGGTTGACCACAGGCTAACAACAAGTGCTGTGATTGGCTACAGCTGTTTGACTGTAGCCAACTGTTGGACCATTACCTATGAAGGAAAACATTATTAAAATAATTATAGGAACTGATGCTCGGTTTTCCAAGCACCCTGATGCCAACAAAGAGCATGACTGTGTCCACTGCATTGCTGACTTCCTTGTGCCAACTTTTTGAATTGATGCACAATCTGAACTACTGTGAATACAGAGGGAGAGAGTGAGTTTGTGAAAGAGAAGGAGTGATGTTTTCTTTGGGTGAGGAGTATATTGTTCACCTTCCTTGATTTTTTTGTAGAAGAAGGAAACAATCATTCTAGGCTAGCCGAATGAGGGTGGATAACAGGGGCAACAGGGCTCACCATTGCCAGTGACCTTGGTCATTCCAATGATCTGTGGGCAACTATAGTGATATATACATCCTGTTTTAGATCAATCATTCTTTTAACAGGAGAAGAGGTCAGCCAGCAACAGTGATTATTCCTCAAGTTTATTGTTATTTTTCAGGTGATTTTGAACTTTGTTCTTGTTGGAGAGAGGCAACAGCTTTGCTGTACGCCCTTATCTGTAACAAACAGATTTTACACACTATTTCCAGTTTTTATAAAGTCTATCTGATTCTCTGACAGCACAAAATGATGTTATGTTTGTTTGGGTGGTCTTAGAAAATTAATGGGCTGTATAATGAATATTCTATTTCTTTTTTCAATAATAATAAGAAATATTGAAAAGGACTTACCAGTTTGTTGATCAAAAAATAAGGGCATACACTGTACCACCTGCAGGTTTCCAGATGGTGCAAATAGGGTATTGCGCATTATAGTTATAGCAAAGAAATTTAGCATTGTTTCACTTAGGAAAGCAGAGTGAGAACTGACTTGAAAATAAGGAAATGGATTGTAATAGCCAGCTGGTGTCTGGTATTGTCTGATTGCTGGCCTCTACAATGTTCATTTATTGCTTATCAATTCAGACTTCCTCAAAAGACTCAGTATTGGTGCAATATTGTAGGGTTTCTCTAAATGATTTGTTTCCTTGTAAATGTATTATCTGTGCAATAATGTCTTACAGTTTTTTCTTTTCCTAGACCATACTTATGTTTCTGGAATTCTCTTCTTTACTATGTGTTCATACAGTCTCCCCTCTGTATTTTGTTAATACTGTTATGCCTTGTTAATTTGTACAGTTACCACATGGTCCCTTCTTGTGGATCAGTGTCAAGAGACTAAGAATCAAATCTTGGGGAATTTCAAGTATATTGTGCATGAAGAGGCATCTGGTTCAAAGTTTCAACTTCCCAATAATTGCATGTTATTAAGGTGAAGAATTGGCTTGTCATTCAATTTCTCCACTCTTCTTTTCCTTTCTAAGGATTTCAACAACATTCCAAGCTTCTTTTTTCCTTGAAATTTGATTATTTACACCAACATCTATCATCACTATCACTAACATCTGTAGGCCTAATAATTATCCACTGCTCATCTGCAATGGAAAATGTGAGGGGGGTGACGGTGAGGGTGATGGAGGGGGGAATGTTGGTGGTGTGATAATGGTGGGAGGAAGAAGATTGTGGTGATGTTAGGTTGGATGAGTTGTCAAAAGTGACCTTGGGATGCAATGTCCTTTAGGTGCGCCAGAACCGGCAATCTACTACTACTGATTCTCCTCACCAACCCCAACAGTTTGAACGTCTAGTGGGGTTGGATACGCATCAAACTTAAGATTCTCAATTTCATCCTTTTCCTTTAAGATAACAACTTTTTGATTGAAGGTACTAAATAGTACTTGATAGGTACTTAATATTTCCATAATCAGTTTTGTCAAATTTGCTCATGGCCGGGCTGATGCAATTTGAAATTTTCAAATTTTCACGGTATTTTTTGAGGTACTTATTATCTTATTGGGGCTAAAATATACTTGAAACCAGGTAGTTGATATTTACGAAGTCAGTTTCAAGATTGTACATCAAGAAAATATAATAATTGATTAAGTTCATTACGTGAATGGCCTCACAAGTCACTTCTAAGTATGTCTAAGCAAAGAAGACCCTCTGGCAAGATGAGAAAATTACTCTAGCTCGACCTATATTGGTTAAAAAACCAATGATTTGGTCTCAATCCTAGAAAACATTTTCATCTACAATATGAGACCAACCAAATAGTATTTGAACCAATATTGACCGACCTGGAGTCATTTTCTCATCTTGCAAGAGAGTCTTCGTTGCTTAGACAGACTATTTACAGCTTCCATATACGGTGTATAGTCTAGTATGTCCAAGCAAAGAAGACTATCTGGCAAGATGAGAAAATGACTCCAGCTCGGTCCATATTGGTCAAAAAATTATTGATTTGTTCTCAATCCTAGGATACATTCTGATCTACAATTTAAGACCAAATCAATACTTTTTGAACCAATATTGACCGAGCTGGAGTCATTTTCTCATCTTGCCAGGGTGTCTCCTTTGCTTCGACAGACTATTAATAAACAGTTTCCGTATATAGTGTTCAGTCTAGTCTGCCCAAGCGAAGCTATATTGGTCAAAAAATTATTGATTTGGTCTCAATCCTAGGAAACCTTCTGATCTACAATTTGACACCAAACTAACACTTTTTGAACCAATATTGACCGAGCTGGATTCATTTTCTCATCTTGCCAGAGGGTCTTCATGCTTGGACATACTAAAAACAGCTTCCATATAGGGTGTATAGTCTAGTCTGTCCAAGCGAAGAAAACCCTCTGGCAAGATGAGAAAATTACTCCAGCTCGGTATATATTGGTTATAAAAATTATTGATTTGTTCTCAATCCTAGGAAACATTCTGATCTACAATTTGAGACCAGAATAATATTTTTTGAACCAATATTGACCGAGCTGGAGTCATTTTCTCATCTTGCCAGAGGGTCTTCTTTGCTTGGCAAGACTATTTCCATATGAACTTCGCCTCGGCTGAAGATCCTAGACCCTGAATTTTATCCTGCTATATCTTGGCTACTTTTCATGATAAATTAATTCTTCTTGAGGTACGAAATACTACTTATTAGGTACCTAAGATTTACAAAGTAATTTTTTTCCAAATTCGAACATGGCCGGGTTGAGAGGTCATTGACGTTTGTCATTTTGTAGCCGTATCTCCGTTACCTTTCAGGTAATAATTCCGAGATTGGAGGTACTAAATAGTACTTGATAGGTACTTTCAATTTGCATTATCAGTTTGATCAAATTCGGCCATGGCCGGGGAGGCATGTCGCTGGCCCGCCCATGTTATAATATTGAATATCTCGGTCACCTTTGAGGTAATAATTCCGTGATTGGAGGTACGAAATAGTACTTAATAGGTACCTAAAATTTACATAGTCATTTTCTAAAAATTCGAACATGGCCGGGCTGAGAGGTAATTGACCTCAGTCATTTTCTTGCCATACCTCCGTTATCTTTGAGGTAATAATTCCGAGATTGAAGGTACTAAATAGTACTTGATAGGTACTTTCAATTTGCATTATCAGTTTGATCAAATTCGGCCATGGCCGGGGAGGCATGTCGCTGGCCCGCCCATGTTATAATATTGAATATCTCGGTCACCTTTGAGGTAATAATTCCGTGATTGGAGGTACTAAATAGTACTTAATAGGTACCTAAAATTTACATAGTCATTTTTTCAAAATTCGAACATGGCCGGGCTGAGAGGTAATTGACCTCAGTCATTTTCTTGCCGTACCTCCGTTATCTTTGAGGTAATAATTCCGAGATTGAAGGTACTAAATAGTACTTGATAGGTACTTTCAATTTGCATTATCAGTTTGATCAAATTCGGCCATGGCCGGGGAGGCATGTCGCTGGCCCGCCCATGTTATAATATTGAATATCTCCGTCAATTTTGAGGTAATAATTCCACGATTAGAGGTACGAAATAGTACTTAATAGGTACCTAAAATTTACATAGTCATTTTTTCAAAATTTGAACATGGCCGGGCTGAGAGGTAATTGACCTCAGTCATTTTCTTGCCGTACCTCCGTTATCTTTGAGGTAATAATTCCGAGATTGAAGGTACTAAATAGTACTTGATAGGTACTTTCAATTTGCATTATCAGTTTGATCAAATTCAGCCATGGCCGGGGAGGCATGTCACTGGCCCGCCCATGTTATAATATTGAATATCTCCGTCAATTTTGAGGTAATAATTCCACGATTAGAGGTACGAAATAGTACTTAATAGGTACTTAATATTGACATGATTAGTTTTATGAAATTCTTTCATGGCCGGGCCACGGACATGTACGTCTAGAAATGCTGTGTTCAATAAATTTCTAATCCCTTCTGAACGGAATTTGCAGGCAAGCAAAGCGACCCTGTTTGTCTTACTGACACTGCTGATACAGTCGGGGGTCCAGGGGGCAAAGCCCCTGGCTAGGCGGAGAAGGCGAGCGAAGCGAGCCTGCTGGCTAGTTCTGAATAAAATGGTGCCTGATTTGTCAGGATTCAATGATAAATAACTGAGATGACTATTTTAATACTAATTTCAACCTTTCACATTCAATATGTTAGTTTGGAAAAACTTAATGTGTAATACGGCCTGCGGCTTGTGCGTAAGTGTTTCTCTTGATGCAGCAAAATCACTCTTTGCATACTGATACACAAATATTTAACTATTTTGCCACACTGGTATGAAATGGACTGTTTTACATGCTTTATATGGAGGCCAAAAACGCTCGTTTTCAGGCGAGGTCGCCAGCAACTCGCCGGGAAAATGCGTTTTTCGGCCCTAGGGCGGTAAAATAACCTTGAATGTCAGCTGACTGAAGGTCGTTGTCGATTCAAGGGTTAGTGGATCAATAGGTAGCATTCCGGTTTGATTGCATTAAATGTCAGCTGTTTTGGGAGTCAATGTCGACTTATTGGTATTTTGATGTAAAGGTAGTCTCTCATCTGTTATTTTGATTGTTAAGATCCCTTGTCAAGAGAACTGAACGTTGAAAGTTTTCAAATTAATCAGTAGTTGAATAATAAAGGAAAACTGCTTCAATAACTAATACTTCAACTTTGATAAGATTAAAAATGTTTGTATTGATTAACTGTTGAATAATGATGAACGTGAAATCCATGTTTGAACAATATTATTGTTGTCAGACTCTATGTTACTTCGTCCAGCAGGTAAGCCAGCGCCATCTAGCGGCTGATGATGCAACTAGACAAAGCTTCTCTGTTAGCCAATATCTGTCGAAAATCAACAACTTTGAATTGATATTGTACAATTTAGGATGATTGTACAAAAATTATCTTGGGCTTAAACGTTTCTGAACTAAGAAAATCGAATACACTGATAGTTATAAAGTAATATTCAGTCACTAAATCAATAAACTTTTGACGCAAAGTTCCAATAGCAAGCAGATGGCACCTACTCCAAATTCAGCATAGGGGAAGATAGCATAATAAGGTTACTGGTCTAGCTGTTCTTGGAACTGATTAACTGATAATTTATTTTGTTTTGTTTTCATTGATGTTGTGTGCCGAAAAATAAAGTTCGACACCACGGGTCGAAATTATTCCGTCTCTCAATCTTTTCTAGTCCTCGGCCTACGGCCTCGGACTTGAAAACCGATTTCGAGCCGGTAAACGCACATTTTCGGCCCTAGGTACGAAATATACTATAATGTAGTGTGTGAAGGAGGCAAAATGGGTTTTTTACCTGATGTGTTTATTAATAAAATTATTTATTTATTTGCATTCATTCAATATTTCTCAACATGCTAACAAACAATGGAAGCTTGTTATGGAAATACACCAAAATTTTGCCCAAATTTCATCCAATAGGCTCATAGAGGAAATGACTCCAGGTCGGTCAATATTGTTTGAAAACTATTGATTTTGTCTCAATCGTAGGAAACATTCTGACCTTCAATTTGAGCCCAATCAATATTTTTTTAACCAATATTGACCAACCTGGAGTCATTTTCTCATCTTGCCTTATATTATCAAAATAAACACTCACTTGAGAAAACATTCACTTAAAGGTCGTTGCTCATATTTTATATTCTCATTTCATAACATTACATGATAATAGAATGAGCCACTTTCACCATCAGCTAGGTTTAGCTAGGCTTAAAATACCGGGATCAAATTTTCAAGTCCACACGCTTCAAAAACTTTTGGAGAAAAAGAAAGCTCGCTCCGCTCAATTTGCGGCTGCCTCCACATGCGCTTCCCTAGTATAAGTTTGTAGCGATAAAGTATGCCACGAACACAGTCATTTTCTTCCTGTGTTGGTCTTTTCTCACCAATTTTGAAAAATTCAAATTCATTTTAAATCGATTTTCTTTGAAAAAAAAACAAATTTTTTATAAGTTTGTGGCGATAAAGTATGCCACAGACACATTTCATTCCTCTTTTCTAATCAATTATAAAAAAATCGATTTTAGAAGAAAAAAGTCGATTTTTCTGGAAAAATCGATTTTTAGAGCTCGATTTTTTTATGAGATCGATTTCTTTGTTTTGATTAATCGATTCTTGAAAAAATCGATTTTTTGAAAAATTTTGCCATCACTACTTTGATCCGGAAATGCTTGGTCTTGGTCTGTGGTCTCACAAAGAATCAGACCATTGAGCTATATAAAAAATTGGTATTGGTATTTAGCTCAGTGAATCAGACCGGAAATGTTTGGTCTTGGCCCAAGCACAAAAGCGCGCGAACATTTGATCACTGCCAACTGAATATCCAGCGGGACGGGGCAACTCACTATTTCGACAACTCGCTGTTTAAAACACCGAACTGTCGCTGGGGAGGTGACTCGCTGTTTAGACAACTGCGTGTTTTTTGAGAAATAGCGAAATTACGTTTTGGCTATTGCAGCTTGGCAGGCCAGGTCAGGCAACTGGCTGTTTCGTGCCACAGTCCGCCATCAATAAAACTCATCTGTCTAGGAGGGGCATGCAAACTTTGACGCTAGTCTGATACCTGATATACTTCGACGCAAGTCTATGCAGCTTGGTCAATATTGGTTCGAGAATCATGAATTTGATTTCAAATTACTGTGGGGAACATTGTGACCTATAAAAACTCGATGAATATTGGTTCAAGAATTATGAACTTGATTTCAAACTATAGGAAACATTGTGATCCATAATGACTCCAGCTCGGTCAATATTGGTTCAAGAATTATGAATATGATGAATTATTGTGATCTATAATTTGAGACAAAATTTTTAATGTTTTAACGCAAGTTTGGCATTTATATTATATTTCCAATTAATTGTTGATAAGCCATGTACGCTAAATAGGCTAGAAAGTCTGGTAATAGGCTTAAATTATAGGCTTAGAAAATAATAGGCTTAAATTCTGCTAATTCTTGACATCGAATATATTTTTTCGAGAAGTAGGCCTATCTATCATTCCCAGTTTTGTACACGAACGTGACCTCTTTTCACATCTCTTCCCTCAAGTTACCATATGTCATTACAGTAATGAGTAATCTGTAATTGAGAGATCAATTAGACCATCAATATATGGTCCACTACATAGTTTGTATTATTAGGTACCTATATATTATACGGTAGGCCTATTAAATAGAAGATTTTGTATACTGTAGATGATGGAAACAAGTGTACTCAGTTTCTTCTCCTATCTGTTGGTCTACATACAGCACTTTGCGCCTGAGCAGTGTGTGTGGTAGCAATCTGTTCCAGAATTTGTTGCAAATTGTTTCTGATAACTTACTTGCAACTCACATACTAAATGAGCATCATTTTCAAGTCAGTATTGTATTTTTCACTTTTACCCAATTGGAAAAGGATAGCGAATTTAATTGGGAGAAGACAAAACATTCAGGCCAAGGATTGACAAAATTTAATATTTACATAACTCAAGATAGGCATACAATATTTATAAAAATATGCGCCTATAATTAATTAGGCCTACATTTATGTTGACTACCAGTAACTAGGCCTATAAAACTGTGAATTACTTATACAGTAGGGTACCTATCACGGATACTGGAATACAGTGTTATAGTATCCGTGGTAGGTTCCTATTAGCCCATACATAGTGCTATAACAAGAATTCAATTCATAAACTATTCTGTGAAGTTACACTGAACTTGAGTTAACTAATACATGTTAAGACCATAATAACCTAATAGGAGAACTTACATATTTTTTAAAATTAATACATCATGCTATAACAAGAACTGAATTCATAAACTATATGAATAAAGTATTCATAAATAAATAAATTATTCATAGATAAATGAAGTATTTAGAAACCTCTGAATAAAGTATTCAAGTACAACTTAAACTATAAAAAGTGTGGCTTGAAACTATAGTTTTAAAGTATTTCTCCAGAAAATATTTTAAATTTATAGATAATGAAGGTTTACTTAGTTTTAGCCACACCTTTTTTTATTGTTTGAGTTGTACTTGAATACAGTAATTTATTTAGAGGTAATAATAATATTTTTGTTATATAATCACAGGTATGAGAGAAAGAATTCCTATTAAACAATAGTGTGATCAAAGAAGTCAATTCCTTCTTTTTAGTGCATTTTAAAAAGTTTTTATCTTTTTCAAAATTATCTTTATCTATTTACTTTTCATATAAAGTTATGAATTTAAGAAATTTCAACAAAATCTGCTAGATGCAAGTCCTGAACCACACAGAATCTTTGGGGGTTAACTGGTTGCTAAACCAATTAGAGCAGAAGTCTAAGATAAATTAATTGATCCCAAAAAATTATTTGAAAATTTTTAATTGAGAAGGTTCATCTATAAAGGTTGAATTGAATAAATCAATACCTACACTAATAAAGAAAACACTTGAAAAATTGAAAAATTTCACCAATTTGAAAACTCATCAACAATAAAAAAATATCCTCATGTGTAAGGTACAGCTGGATGAACACATTCTTTAAAAAAATTGAAGTTATGATGGAATTCGCCAAACACATGATTTACTGATACATGGTACATGTATACACAAGATACATATATACAGATACATACATATATAAACATTTGCATGGTAAATATATACAAGCAAACTAGACTCACTTTAAATTTAATTTATTCAATTTAACAACTAATTAATACCAAATCCAATAAAATTTACAATCAATAAAAATCACTTATAAATGGAAATAAACTTACTTACATAGTAGTTACTATAGACTCTGAAGATGACCACACAACAGGTCGAAACTATAGTAACTACTATGTAAGTAAGTTTATTTCCATTTATAAGTGATTTTTATTGAGTTTTAAATTTTAAAGTGGAAAAAAGAATGGATACACAACACCAATAAAATTGCTGCTCAAATTGTAGTGTCGGATGGCAGCAATCAGTTAGTAAAATCCAGAAGTCTCTATGTGGCCTATAAGCCAAGATACCATGTAATCGAAAGTTTTCCAATAAATTTTCATAAATACTATATTATTATTATTATTCACATTACTATACTTGAAATTTCAATTAATTTAGAGACGTTTAGAATCGGGAAGATCAGTATAATAATAATTATTGAAATTGTACAAATAAATAAATTCATGTACTGATACTGTAAGTTTGTCGCCGGACAGAGTAACTAGAGAAAATGTGAAAAATGAATATAAGGCCTTTCTGACAAAGTAGCTCTCGCTTACAGCATTGTACTTCAATACGGTACCTTTTTTCACTTTTGGCAGTATTTATGAATAAGGGATGAGGTCGAAAATCATTTGCAAAGGGATCAACCATGAAGTTGAATAAATTTTCTTTGAAAATCTATTCTACCTACGCAATTGAAAAACTTCTCTTTTGATAAGAATTTGAAAATTTTAAGAAATACTGTACATTTATTAATAATAAAGGTCCTTATCAAATATTTGAGAAAAATGTATGGTACCGTACAGCAATCACTACTCACTAAGTATTCATCAAATAGTGAAGTATAGCAAAACTCAATTGAGAATTGAACTTTAAACTTAGGGCTATTTAAAATAATTGATAAATAAAATGAAGAAATCATATAACCTTTTTTAAGTATTATTTCTCACAGACATGTTTTGAGCTTAAGCCTATTTTCAATATGACAAGAATAATACTCACATTATTATTTTAGACTTAAGCTCAAAACATGTCTGTGAAAAATGATAGTTTCAAAGTTTTAAAAAAGGATATTTGATTTTTTCATTTTATTTATCAAAACTCAATTGTTTATTTATTATTTTTAACAAAAATAGAGAATACGGTAATTCAATTTTAAAACACATCTAAAAGCTCTGCTAATAGGCCTATCTATAGTGAAATTTTATATCACTCAAGAAAATTAGAATATTTCATATTTTCAAATCCAGTAAATTTTAAATACTTTACAGTGAGTGGTAGCAGATGTATCACTGTTTAATTTTAGTGGTTAGACCACTGCGTTGGAAATGAAACTAGGTAGGTACTGTACCTATAATTCTTTTTTATTCTACCCAATGAGCAGAAAAATAGTTGGGCAATATTGCAAGATATATTGATTCAATATGTTTGCATTATTGAAAAATGTTGTCTCAAAATTTTATCAATATTAATAAATTATTGTTTTGAAACAAATGTTATATATGGAAAAATATTTATTCAATATTGTAAAATATCAAGCATATATTTTGTACATATTTTTTGTACTGTTTGTGGAGATGTATACAATATTCAATGTATATTTATAAATATATTTACAAAATGATGCCAATATTAAAAATATTGTACCAAAATTTTATCAATATTGATAAATTATTGTTTTGAAACAAATGTTATATATGGAAAAATATTTATTCAATATTGTAAAATATCAAGCATATACAGGGTGTTTCAGGAGGAGAAGGTGCAATATTCTTAGGCTGATTCCTTTTTACACCAAGTATAAAAGTTCCATGGGACCAACCCCAAAAACGCTCTGTTACCAAGATAACAATGGCAGAAAATTGAGATTTTTTCAAAATATATTAATTTTTCTAATTTTTTAGAGGCTTTAGTAAGGTTTTGAAATAATCAAATCCTATGTAAAAAAAATTAGCTGAGGAATTCAATGAAACCAGTTCCAAATTTGTAATTTCAGAGGTTTTTGAGATAATAAGAAAAATATGCTATAAAACGCCATTTTTTCAACAATAAGGGTTATAACTGGATAAGGAATAATAAAATTGTATTTTTTTAATGGAAGTTGAAGAGAGTCTGATTCTGAAGAAAAGTTAAATGGCGGCGATTGTGTAAATCTTACCAAAATCTCAGAAATGGCAATCAAAAATCACAAAATTGACAAAACATAGCACAAGTGATGAATTTGTGTTTAGTAGCGATTTCTCGATTTTTGATTGCTATTTCTGAGATTTCGGTAAGATTTACACAATCGCTGTCATTTAACTTTTTCTTCAGAATCAGACTCTCTTTAACTTCCATTAATAAAAAATACAATTTTATTATTCCTTATCCAGTTATAACCCTTATTGTTGAAAAAATGGCATTTTATAGCATATTTTTCCTATTATCTCAATAACCTCTGAAGTTACAAATTTGGAACTGGTCTCATTGAATTCCTCAGCTAATTCTACATAGGATTTGATTATTTTAGAACCTTACTAAAGCCTCTAAAAAATTAGAAAAATTAATATATTTTGAAAAATCTCAATTTTCCGCCATTGTTATCTTGGTAACAGAGCGTTTTTGGGGGTTGGTCCCACGGAACTTTTTTGTCTACTTGGTGTAAGGAATCAGCCTGAGAAGTATTGCACATTCCTCCTGAAACACCCTGTATTTTGTACGGTACATATTTTTTTAACTGTTTGTGGAGATGTATACAATATTGATACAATATTCAATGTATATTTATAAATATATATAAAAAATAATGCCAATATTGCAAAATATTGTACCAAAATTTTATCAATATTGATAAATTATTGTTTTGAAACAAAATTTATTTATGGAAAAATATTAATTCAATATTTTAAAATATCAACCATATGTTTTGTACATATTTTTTCAACTGTTTCTGGGGATGTCCACAATATTGATAAAATATAAGTATTTATACAAAATGAAGCCAATATTGCAAAATACTGTACCAAAATTTTATCAATATTGAACAATTATTGTTTTGAAACAAACTCTATTTATGGAAAAATATTTATTCAATATTGTAAACTATCAACCATATGTTTTGTACATATTTTTTGAACTGTTTCTGAAGAATGTTTGTATTGATTTAATATTCTAATTACATCTTATAATTAAAATTATTGGTGAATAATGTTGATCCCAAAACAATTTGTCTTGAGACAATGATAAATTGTTTTGAGACAGTTTATTGTGTATTACTTATAGTAATAGGTACCACATGCAAATGAATGATGAATCAGAGTAGAAAATAATAAAACTTCTATTGTTCAACCTCAAATCAATATTTTTATCATACAAAATCAAAACTATTTAAGTTTGCACAAGTATTTCCATATGAATTATCAGCAAAATAATTTTTAAAAAATTCATCAAAATAGACTTTGTATTATCAATAGAATGACTCACTGTTTGTGAGACATTAGCTAATAAGGTTAATAAGTTCATATTAAAAGAGACAAAATAAAAAACACATGAATGTTTGTAACTTTCAATATAACACACTTTGATGTGCATTCTTTTTGAAACACTCTGTATTTTATGTTGATATGATATTCATCATTCAGAACACATAACTCACTTTTAAAAATAATGAGAGCAGCACTTTACAAATGTTCAAGAATGAGTGGTTAGTCTCCTATCACTACTAAAAAATGTCCTGTTAATAAATGGTTCAAAGGTACTGTTCTCTATACTATATGGAATCACCTCTGTATGGAAACTATTTCAAGAATGAATGTAGAGAAATATGAACCTCCGTTTTTCCTCCTGTTGGACATCTTCAGCTACAGTTTTCTTTGCTGACCTGAAACAAAAGAAAATAGATACAATGAAAAACCGGAATATTGAAGAACACAATAAATGATATTATCAAAACACATGTGTAATCCAGAAGTTGGTATAAGGTGGCAGGAGGTTGATAGGGCGACTTCAATTGAATATTTCAAACAATTAGTTCACTAGTGCTATAACAACTAGAAACCACTGGCAGTTCGTGCCCATGAAACAATAAGTGAAGTGCTGTATAGTGAAAGATACGGGCACTTCACCTGTTTTGTGGGCCCAAGCCGCCAGTGATAGAAACGCTAATAAAGCATAGCCTATTGATATTTAAATTTTTCACAGTCAATTGGAAAAATCATGCAGCTTCTTGATTTCTATGCATTCTATTATTGAAAACCATAAAATTTATAAATTCAAAATTTTATTTATAGTTGGCGCAATCTAAGTTGACAAAAACCCCTCCACCCAAGAAATAGCTACGTTGCCAGATTGTGTGAAATTGGAACATCTTCATATTCACGATTAAACCCCATATCTAGACGTAGAATTTTATCCTTGATATTCCAGTAGTATTAAAAAGTTCCTGGGTAGAAGGATTCAAAGGAAATTTGATTTTTTGAAACAATTGAAAAATCGCGAATATATTACTTTCTTTTGTATATCACTTCTCTCACAATCATGGGTTGTGGTAAAAATAAAGTTTCTTATATCAAAATGACAAGGAGAATTCGAGCTTTCTAATGGTTTTTGAATTTTCTATATCCGACCAATAATTATGTTTAAATTAATGAATATGTTTGCCAATGTCAAGTCTACTCGAACAGAAAACATGAAATTTTCGATGATCTAGAAACTTTTTTCTTTGAGAAGATAAGTGGGTGGTGAAAGCAAGAAAGTTGTTCAAAAACAATTGAAATTATTTTCCCAAGTGTAATTTGGCCTCTCAAGATTTTCAAAATAAGAAGAGCGGTATATGCATGAATCATTGTATGTTAAATGTTGGAGTTATTCAAGCTAATTGACTTAGATATTCAAGCTGCAAACAGCTGGTTTATCATGAAAATAGTGAGTTTTACAACACCACGCAATTTTTCCAAAGCTACGCTGTCACTTTTAATATTCAGTTGAATGTGTTTGCATTAGGAGAAGTTTCAATTTCACGCAATATGACAACGTAGCTATTTCTCGGATGGAGGGGGTTTTTGTCAACTTAGATTGCGCCGACTATAATGTCAAGTACAGTACTGTACTTGCAAATATAAAAAACATGTTTCTTGTGTTGAAGTAGGCCTACTTATTGAAAGCCCAGTGTTATGCTTATTGAGAATAAATACAATTTAATATGTTGAATATTCTTGAACATAATTAGCCTATGTTTAAAAAACACTCAAAGGCAGGGGACTTTGTCTGGTTTAGATCCAAAGATGTTATAATACCCTATCTCATACAATGTCAATGTCATACACCCTGATGCACCAAACTGTTTTGCTTGTCTTATGTCATTCTTTTAGAAAAAAATGTAAGTTACTAAATTACACTTCTAGTTATCTTATTATATTGTTGGTCAACAGCCCTATGAAGGGCCTAGGCCTACCAGCTGGTTGCCAGTTTCATACTCACTCCATCATACAGTCCGTTCTAGCTAAAAGGACACCCTGGAAAGACGGGAAAACTACTACAGCTTGCCAATATTGGCCTAAAAGTCATAAATTCTCAGATAGAACCTACAGTCACCAAACCAACACTGACCGAGCCAAAGCCATCTCCCACCCCGCCCATCAAGAGCAAGCAAATAATAATCTTTAACCAGGATAGAGGTAACACGTGGTTAGCATGTTGATCCTCTCAACCATAAACCAGTCTTCACAACCAAGTGAAGGCGCTGAACACCTCTAAATAACATGTCTAATGTTAATAAGTTGGAGTGCAATGCAAAAATTACTATTCATCCAGAGACGGGAAACGACTGACTACAATTACAACTTACTAATGACAGCCAATTTCCCAAAGGAGGGAGCTCTTATGTATAAAGTAAATAAGTTAATTGCTGGATCTATAGTATTTGTTTGATCAAGATTTTGAATTGGGCCTATTTAAAATACTACTCATGCAGTAATTAAGTTTTCCTTTTTACATACATGCAATCTTAGATTTGTTTAGATAAAATCAATCCTACTCAATTATTGTAACTTGGCCATAAGTTATTAGAAAAATCAACACTTACAATCTGATAGTTTTTGCTTTGGGTCTCCACTTTGCATTTTTCACACTCCAACAAACAGCATTCCATAGCTGCTACAACAAAAGACAAATTATAATTATTACAAGTAACAAATCAGTAATTGACACATTAGGCCTAAATCACATTCTTCTTATTTCTATTACAGAAATATGGTGGAGGTGTACTGAAGAGATGAAAAAGAAAACATTAGCTTTTAGGCAAAATACAGTATAGGCTACACTATACTAAACATTGGTTTTGCATTTTCTTTCTATAAGACCCTATCACTAAGGGTGAATTTCACCAAAATCGCTGGAACTGTAGGTTTCAGAACTGTGGTTCTCAACTGACCATTAGTTTTGAGCGCTGTCCGATTTCACCAGCATAATCTGACTCGTGGTTCCGAAAACTGAAGTTTTCGGGAATCAAAGAGGCAGTGGACTGAATTGACGTCATTTTTTTAACCTCAAAACTTTGTTTTGGTCGATGTATGTCACTTGTTTTCTTTTTGGTTATATTTATTGTTGATTCGTTCTATTAGAAGTTTTATCGGTTCAATCTTTCTATTAAACAAAAATTTGATTTGTTTTATAAGTTATGAAACTTTGTTAGTTGGTTGATTAGTTAGTTTGTTATGATTTATAACTTATAAAATGTTAAATTTAATGTACAAAAAGTTAAGTGACCAGCTATTACCAAATATAACTTGCCTTTAGTAGCCTCTAGTTATTGATTCAGAACATTTGAAAATGAACTATTATTGAGTGCAATAAGATGGATGTTATTTCTAATAAATTACTTTTATCTCTAATAAACAAACAGAATGTGATTCAATATGCATTTCCCAAACCTCTGATCATGAATTACAAACCATTATTTGTAAGTTTTGATATTTCCTATTATTTAGCCTTGATAATAATACTTGGTTTAAATTGGACTTAGAGTCCCCACTTTACAGGGACAATATATACATTTTTAGATTTGAAATTTCATTTTGAGTTGATTTCTGGTATCAAAACTTGCAGCCGGGTATCAAATAAGAAAGTTATAGCCCTTCAAAGTTACTAATTTTAGTATGTCAAGATAGGTTAAGTATTTGAATGTGACATTAATTACATGTAAAAATGATCAAATCTTATGTAAAATAGCACAAAAAATCCATTGAGATCAAAACTAAATTTGTAGCATTATTACTTTTTTATATATTATAAAAAATATGCAAAGAAAAATAATTCATTTGTTGAAGGTTAGTTTTTACCTGAATGCATTTTGTGGAACAAATTTCAGCCATATAACTACTATTTGAGTCAATTTAACTGGTTGAATATCAATATCTGATTGCAATGACTGCAATTTTTATACTTTTGAAAGCAATATTCAATATTATTCTGAAAAAATTTCACTTCTAAAGACATAATAATGTGACCTTGCCCTGAAATGACCTTGTGATCTACTGAACTGCTCAGTGAACTGACCTATTGTTGAAATAATAATGTTGAGCTTCAGAAAAAATGAAGCAACACCACTAGCGCGCCCACTGTACAAAGAGTGCACTTATTATGAGAACTAAGGTGTCAAATTTTAGTCTTGACTTCTACATATGTTGTCATCAACAGAGCCAATTGTTCGAAATGTTTTGATAACATAAGTTTCTGTACAAAAGCACACAGGATTTGAATTACATTTTCTGTGTTAAGAGGATTACCGTATCAAATTTGAAAAATGTTAAATTACAATACTATTCTCAACTCACGCTGAATATTTAATATAAAAAATTGATTTATGATGAGTGAAGCTTGAATAGGTAAAAGTGAGGTTTACCAGCCACCCTTCTGAAAGTCAAATTTTCATTTGCAATTGATTAAATATGGCCTACTGATGAAGAAATTTTAAAAAATTACCATTTCTGAACAGTAGTTTTTAAATGAATGAAGTTTGAAGTTTGGTCTGCAGTTGCTACAATTTAACCTTAACTGGGATTCAACTAACCTAATCTGAGCTCAAATTAACTGAACCTAACGTTAGACTAACCAAACACAATGTTTAACTAACCAAACCTAAGTTTCAGCTAACCAAACCTAAGTTTCAGCTAACCTAACCCAGACTACAGCTAACCTCACATGAGCTTCAACTAACCTAACCTAAGCTTTAGCAAACCTAACCTAAGCTCCAGCTAAGCTAACCTAAGCTTCAGCTAACCTAACCTAGGCTTCAGCTAACCTAACCTAAATTTCAGCTAACCCTATCAAAGCACAAACTAACCTAACCTGAGCTCTAACAAACCTAATCTAAGCTCTAACAAACCTAACCTAAGCTCTAACTAACCTAACCTCAAACTAACCTAACCAAACCTCAAACTAATCTAACCTAAGCTTCAGCTAACCTAAGCTTTAGGTAACCTAACCCAAGCTACAGCTAACCTAACCTAAGCTTCAGCTAACCTAACCTAAGCTTCAGCTAACCCAACCTGAGCTTCAGCTAACCTAACCCAAGCTTCAGCTAACCTAACCTAAGCTCCAGCTGAGCTAACCTAAGCTTCAGCTAAGCTAACCTAACCTAACCTAACCTAACCTAGGATTCAGCTAACCTAACCTAAATTTCAGCTAACCCAATCAAAGCACAAACTAACCTAGCCTGAGCTCTAACAAACCTAACCTTAGCTCTAACTAACCTAACCTCAAACTAACCTAACCTCACCTCAAACTAACCTAACCTAAGCTTCAGCTAACCTAAGCTTTAGGTAACCTAACCCAAGCTACAGCTAACCTAACCTGAGCTTCAACCAACATAAGCTTCAGCTAACCTAACCTAAGTTTCAACTAACCTAACCTAAGTTTCAGCTAACCTAACCTAAGCTTCAGCTAACGCACCCTAAGCTTCAGCTAACCCAACCTAAGCTTCAGCTAACCAAACCTGAGCTTCAGCTAACCTAACTTAAGCTTCAGCTAACCTAACCTAAGCTCCAGCTAAGCTAACCTACGCTTCAGCTAACCTAACCTAGGCTTCAGCTAATCTAACCTAAATTTCAGCTAACCCAATCAAAGCACAAAGTAACCTAACCTGAGTTCTAACTAACCTAACCTAAGCTCCAACTAACCTAACCTCAAACTAACCTAACCTAACCTCAAACTAACCTAACCTAAGCTTTAGCTAACCTAAGCTAGGCTCTAACTAACCTTACCTCAAACTAACCTAACCTAAGTCTCAGCTTACCTAACCTAAGCTTCAGCTAACCCAACCTAAGCTTCAGCTAACCTAACCCAAGCTTCAGCTAACCTAACCTAAGCTCTAACTAACCTAACTTGAGCTCCAACTAATCTGACCTAAGCTTCAACCAATCTAACCTCAAACTAACCTAACCTAAGCTTCAACTAATCCAATCTAAGATTCAGCTAACCTAACCTAAGCTTCAACTAACCTAACCCAAGCTCTAACTAATCTAACCTAAGCTCCAACCAACCAGCTACTTAGGTTAGAGTTAATAACCAGCCTAACCTAAGCTTGAACTATTTCAACCTGTGCTTGAACTATTTCAACCTGAGCTTCAACTAAGCTAACCTAAGGTTAAACTAACCCAACCTCCAACTAACCCAAACTGACCTTCTACCAAATCAACTCCAACTACCCCAAACTGAGTGTTAACCAACCTAACCCAAGCTTCTAACTAATCAACTAACCTAACTTCTAACTAATCTAACCTTCAGTCATGAATAAATCTTAGACTCATAATTACTGCGTAATTAATGATGAGCTAGCAAAACAGCAAATTTTTATACATTTTGTCATCAAAAGAGCATACTTGCAACCAAAAATTTGACTCTATAGGAAGGGTGGCTGGTAAACTACACTTTTGCCAAAAAGGAATATTCCTACCAAGTCATATGCCATTATGACCATAATTGTGAGCATTGTGAGCATCAAAAGATGTATTGATGTTAGTGAGTTAGCCTTCATTTTATTATATTGATGATTATATTATATTATGTCGATGATGTGTCAGACTAGACAAACAATACGTCAAGACTAAATAGTCACCCATGTTAGTATTGCTGGAGAATACTATATAATACTATAATACAATACTTATGAATTAATATTTATTATATAAGTAAGTTTATACTATGATAGTGATGGATCATAATATTACTGTAGTTATTAATACTGAAGTTGTTATTATTATTTAGTCGATGGTCAACTGAATTCAGCAAATAAAGAAATGATGACAATGGCATTGGCTTCAGGGATCAGCATCAAAACAAAACAACAATGGTCAGCATCTGGTATGGCATATGAAACTCTACAGTTCTTGTTAAATTTTGCTATTATTATTAAATATTATTTTATAGAGAGTATTATTATTGATAGGGTATTTCATCATTAGATATTTGGCTCTAATTGGACTTAGAGTCCCCATTTCACGGGGACAATTTATACATTTTTAGATTCAAAATTTCATTTTGAGTTGATTTCTGGTATCAAAACTTGCAGCCTGGTATCAAATAAGAAAGTTATAGCCCTTCAAAGTTACTCAGTTCTGTAGGTCACAAGGTCATTTCAGGGCAAGGTCACATTATTATGTCTTTAGAAGTGAAATTTTTTCAGAATAATATTAAATATTGCTTTCAAAAGTATGAAAATTGCAGTCATTGCAATTGGATATTGATATTCAACCAGTTAAATTGACTCAAATAGTAGTTATATGGCTGGAATTTGTTCCACAAAATGCATTCAGGTAAAAACTAACCTTCAACAATTGAATTATTTTTCTTTGCATATTTTTTATAATATATAAAAAATTAATAATGCTACAAATTTAGTTTTGATCTCAATGGATTTTTTGTGCTATTTTACATAAGATTTGATCATTTTTACACGTAATTATTGTCACATTCAAATACTTTACCTATCTTGACATACTAAAATTAGTAACTTTGAAGGGCTATAACTTTCTTATTTGATACCCGGCTGCAAGAAATCGACTCAAAATGAAATTTTGAATCTAAAAATGTATAAATTGTCCCTGTAAAGTAGGGACTCTAAGTCCAATTTGAAACAAATGACCAATATTTGAAATATCCTCTCCTTCCCTAAATAGCTCTCATAACTTAATATCCATAAAATTTGGAGAATATTGAATACAAGAAAGCAGTTCTAGTTATCTGGATGTCTCCAACATCCTGAGAAATGATTATTATTATTATTTGTTTAATAAGAGTCTAGAAAATTAACAATAAAAACATTTAAACTAGTTTAATTAGGTTTGTGAAATATGGGACACAGTCCAATGTCTGGGAAACATTTTTTCCTATTCTACCATTATCATTCAAAAGCATCCTTCCTCTAGGCCTATAGCATATAAACAAGTTATAGCCTATGGATAAAATCTTTGCCAGTTATTGCCCATAATTTGAAATGACTGAATTGATATATTAGGCCTATAGTTATTTGGGTTTATGGATCACTGTAAATTTATGGCCTATAGGCTGCAGTAGGCTACCTAGTCTATTCTCAAGTATTCATTGTGATTAAGACTTGTTATTCTGCTCTAAGCAGCTCATTTTGATGACAAGAAAAGAGCTGTGATTGACTAATTCTTGTGGAATGTGGCAATATTGGCTAGTTTGCGTGGGCTGTTTCAAGTGTGTCCCAGCATACGCCCGGCCTTAGAGCTCATGTTGGCATCACCCTCAGACAAAAAAATCATTAATAATACTAGGAGATGCATTTTGTGCATTAAAAGGTTAGAAAGTCCAGTTATGTTTGAATATAGGCGTTAGGTTGCTGGAGATGATAAAAGTACACCAACATAGATAGATTAATGAATTGTAAAAAATTCACTACATTCAGTTGACTACTTGAGCTACATCTACATATTTCCCTTGTTAGCTCGGTTACAATTAATATTAGTGAGGATTACTAGAGAGGGCTTAAAAGTTTTGCCTCACTAATTTTCCCATGCTTTGAAATGCATTAATACCAAGTTACATCCAAAGATTTTATGACAATTATTTCTGTGCCCAAAAACTCAGGATTTGAATAATAAATGTTCTGGAAAGGGGTTCAGAGTTTCCAATTTTTTACCGAATGAACTTGTCAAAGTGATTATAGAAGAATATCCAAAGTTGAAGTAAAAGTGGATCAGACAGAATGTTTCTTTTGGTTGTGATCAAATCATTCTGATATAAAAGTATTTAGGAATTTGCCTCCAATGTAAGCACATTCCTCATGATAATTACTGGTACAACTGTAACCGTCGCAGAACCCTACAAGGCTACCCTTACAATCAGGATCTTAACAACTATAATTCAATGACAATTACACAAGTGCAGATAAAAAGATAAAATTTATTAACCATCATGATCGTAAAAGTTTCAATTATCAGTAACACTAATGACATCTACAGATGTAAACCCCAATAATCTTCATAATTAGAAATTCAAATCATAATCTATAATTTAATTGCTGTCCATACTTCCAATTGGGTAAGTCTATAACTATGTTCCAGGGATTCACTAGGTAACTCCCCTAGCCAAACTTCACTTGAAATTTGTCATCAACAGAATAAGTTCTAGTTTTAATGAAGTTAGCAAATACATAATTTTCAATACACAGATAATTAAGATATTAAAAACAAATGACAACCACTAACCTTAAAAATTAACAATCAAATTCTGGACCTAGAACCCCCATTATTATACTACTATGACAAGTGGTCAAAATAATAAAATTACTTTCATATCAATCAATCAAAAGTATTTTCACTCACTAAATATATTTTTTTTGAACAAGAAATCCATAAGCATTATTAACTATTCTAACAAGACTGTTATCTCTAATCTACCCCTTCCAAGCGATAGTTCTGTCAAATGAGATTTCATTAACATAACAAAGTTCAACTTACTCAATTATCAATAGCATCAACCTAATTCTTAATTCAAATTATTGATCATTATCAGTGAACTAGTCAATACCTCAATCCATCATGGATCAACTCCATTAAGCATTCCAATTCAGAATCTGAGCATCAAATACAATTATTAATCCTTAATCCCACGTTAATCAACGTTAAACAGAACATTAGTCAAAATTATTCCCATCATAAATCAAATTTATTCAAAACATTAACCTAAAATTAATCCTAACAATAATCAAAAATTACTCCAATAATTAATCAAACTTATTCCAAACATTAATCAAAATTGTTCCAATCATTAAGCAAAATTGATCTTCACCAGAATCACAAATTATTCCCATAGTTAATCAAAATTTATTCCTAACATTAACCTAAAATTAATCCTAACAGTAATCAAGAATTACCCTAATAATTAATCAAACTGATTCCAAATCTTAATCAACAATTACTCCAATCACTACTCGAAAAAATTACTCCCAACATCAATTAACTACTAATCAATTTCCTCAAACCGTTAACTAGTTAATCAGAGCACAAATCATCAACTCTACATTCAAACCAAAATTGTATCAAACTTAAACCATGTAATAAACAATTTCTTAAGCAATAGAGTAGTCAACAAACAGAATACAATATTCAACGATCCTCTGTTTAACCATTCCTTAACTCCCTATAACACTCAACATGAAATTGCCAGTTCTCTCTCCTCTCTCTCTCTCTCTCTGTAGATCTTAAACAAACTATGAAAATTGACTTGAAAGAAATTACGTAAAATATCTGAGAATTTTGAATAGGGTTAAATTATTAATGAAATTTTCTTTGAAATGAGCAATTACTCACCAAAACAAGCTATAATAATTAGACGGCTCCAGATCGGACTAGCCATAGCTGGCACTGCACTACGTCTGATCGATTATTAAAATAATAATTTCAATCAGCCGAGCAAAAGGTATTCAAACAGAGTCGCCGGTCACTGTCAGGATGAGCACTTCTATAAAAGCAATGGATGTAACATAGCACCAACTGACAGTGACTGCGATGGAGAGAAAAAGAGTGAGAGAGGAGGTTGCGCGGCTCTGCGCCTTCCATACACTAACACAATTCAATTACACTTCAATTGTACTCACACTATTACATTACCCCCTCCTTAAAAGAAGGTGGTGACACTGGATTACTTGCTTCTCTCACTTGCACTAAGCACTTGATGTTCACTTGATGCCACTTTGATGTTCTGCGATGTTAGTCAGTGGTGTTACCTCTTGGATGGTCTGCAAAGCTGGTTGGTGGAGCGACCCCCTTGGGTCCGGGATTGCCCAACTCAGGCTCAGGGTTGCTCAGCTGTTGACTTCTCTGCCACAAGAACCGCCCCAGAACAGCCCCAAGCAGAGTGATCCCCAGGATCACTAGAGCTGCCACCGCCAGAGACCTCATGGTCTCAGTCTGCTGTTTCTGCTCTGCTAGTTGTGTCAGAGCCTGTTGTAGATGGTCAAGGGTAGTCTCTGCATTGCCAGATGGACTTGGCCAGTAATGGCCCTCCTCACAGGTCTGCGCCATGGCATCCTGGATGTCTTGAGCAGTTGGTTGAGCCTCCCCTGCCTCCAATACAAGCAGGGGTGGGATGGGGATCTCCACCACTTGCTTCATCAGCTCTGTCTGCCCACTGGATTTGGTGTTTGGGTACAGCTGATAGGTGTCAGTGGACACAGTACACCCTGAGGCCGCTCTCAGCTCTCCACTGCCCTGGATGTTCATCTGGGTGACATCAAAGGTATCACCTTGTCGACAGCGGGACACCAGCTGCCTGCCCTGCTTTAGGCTGTAGATCCAGTGGGTGTTTGGCTGGTCGAAGTACCAGGTGTCGGCAGGTCGGTTGATCACTGCAGTCTTGGGGCAAAGGCTCTCTGCGGCCCCAGCATTCCCCAGGAACAGGGCGCTCAGGCAGGATGGTTCATGCCTCCGGAATACCGGCCTGGTGATAGGGCATATGGTGATGATGCCCTTGCGGCACAGGGTCACCTCATCCCCCGAAAGAACCGCATAATGCTCACGGTCTTGGCTGATCAGGAGATGGTCAGGCTGCAGCATGTACTTCACGGCTAAACTGGAACTACCCGACATGATGGGGACTGACAACCCCCGGAAAAGTTCAAACCGACAGCCGGTAGTTGACAAAGGTAAGTCTATTAAGATCTTGATCAGACCACTGTTGGCCAATGCACTAACTTCCGCAACACGGTAGAACGCGTACACGCTTGATGGACTAGTATCAGCAATGAAATTCAGATCTTTGGGGAGCTCACTTTGTACACGTTCCAATAAATTGCTCAATTCAAGAGGAGAGATTAGGCTCACAGTAAATTTCCCTTGAGCAATATCCTCGATAGCTTGAAGGATATTTTTCAAGTCAAATAATGCTTTAATAGCTACCAATTCTAGATTGTTCACTACAGATGAAGAATTTACAAAATACTTAAACGTTTTTTCTAACAAATTAGTTTTGTTGAGTAGCCTTGCAGACCATTGGATCGCTTGTGTTATCTCTTGTTCCACCCTTGTTGCCAGGTTGTGGAGCTGCTTGGCATTGTTCCTTGTTTGATGACTCAGCTGCCGAGTTATGGTCAGATGTTCCTGCTGAAGGTGGATTACGTTGCCTGTCTGATGTTGAAGCAGCTCCAAGGTGCGTTGTGCCTGTTGAACATCTTCATCTTCCGCAGTTCCGAACAGCAGCTTCAAAACCTTCCCTCCCAGGTTGATGAGTCCCCTCTTTGTCCTCTTGTGGGGCAGGAAGTCGTGGAGCGTTTGGAGGACTTCACTCATCTTGTTCTGTAGACTCCCTACTCTCTGCATAGCATCTGAGTGCACTCCAAATATGGGATCCTGGGAGGAAAGTTTGACAAGTTGTTCCTGAGTAGCTGTTGTTCAGACTCTCAGTTGATGAAGGTCTTCTCCGATCTTGGTGACGTTGATGGCAACCATGATCCTCCACTGGTGGCCAGTCAACAGGACGTCACCGTGAGGAATGAACCACACCCCCATCTGACGAGACTCTTCCATGTTGGCCATACTACCCCAAAGGCCTGTAAAACATTAAGGGTGGTATTATTCCTTGCTACTTTGCTAATCCTCTTCACTTCACCTTTCCTCTTTCACTCATGTTACAATTCTTATCTTACTCTATCTCTCACCCATTATTCTTGAACCTCCTTGAAGATGTTTGATGACCCATCCACTCGTTTGCTTGCAGAGGAACCCCCTACTCAGTTCAGAGGTCACTCTGCCTGCCTATGGATGTTTAGGTCAGGGTCCTTGTACGACTTCTCAGTGGGTAAGGAGACACTCGAGTTGATGCTTGTCCCCTCCCTTCAGGTTCATAGGTGGTATCCCCAACTAACCGGTCAGGGGAGTCAGGGCTTGGCGGGAATAGATCCTCAAAAACATCCTCTTCTCCTTCTGCTTCTTCCACCCGATCTCCTTCTTCTCCCTCCTCTTCTTCTTCATCATCTTCTTCCTCTTCATCTTCTTCATCTTCTTCTTCCTCTTCTATCACCACATCTGTCCCTTCTTCATCATTGTCTTGGGGTGGGTAGTATATCTGCTCCTCTTGATCTTCCTTGGCAGGGTCATTCAGGGTTGTCTCCTCTGCCAGTAGATGTTGATCATTGTTGTCTTCTTCGGTTCCAATTAAGTCATCCTCAACTCCCAGCTGGTCTGGCTGGAGGCAAGGTTTCAGTCGGTTTACGTGAACATTCACCTGTCGCCCATCAGTCAAAATCAACATGTAATTAACAGGCGACATCTGCTGGCTGACTCGGTGAGGGCCTGTCCAGGGTCGATGGAACTTACTTGCATCTCCTGGTTTGATAGCTGGTTCAAGTAGGTAAACCAAATCTCCAACATTGAACTCTTGGTGTTTCCTTCCTTTGTTAGCCACCTCTGCTCGCTTGGTTGCTGCCTCAGTTGACTTCTTAGTGGCATTGTGGTAGGCTATCTGGAGTCGATGTTTGAGTGTCTTCAGATGGTTCTCCACGGAGTGGCCTTGTAACTCTTCTGTGATGGGGATAGTCCCTGGTAAGATCATATCTCGTCCGTGCAGAAGGTAGTAAGGGGAGTAACTGGTGGAGGAATGAGGAACAGACCGGTAGGCCATGAGGGCATAGGGAAGCCATCTGTCCCAGTCTTGCCCATCACATTTCACAAAATGAGCCATGGACTCATTGAGAGTGCGGTGAAGTCTCTCAACTCGGCCATTACCTTCTGGATGGTAGGCTGTGGTCCTGATTTTCTGGATTCCTAGCAGACGGCAGGTCTCAGTAAAGAGTACTGATAGGAAGTTTCTCCCTTGGTCGCTCAGAAGCCGGGTTGGAACTCCATGGCGTGCAACAATTTGGGTGACAAAGGCTGCTGCCACCGATTCTGCAGTTTGGTCTGGAAGAGGTACTGCTTCAGCATACCTTGTAAAATGGTCAATGAAGCTGAGATAATAGCGGTGTCCACTATTGGTGGTAGGCAGTGGACCTACTATATCCATCGACACCATCTCCAAGGGATAGGTTGGTTCATATGCTGTTTCTAATGGTACCTTCAGAGCCCTTGGTGTTTTTCTCATAGCACATTCATGGCATGCGCCAACATGTTTCTGGACATCCTTCTGGAGCTCTGGCCAAAAATAGTGGTGTTGAACACGTAGCAGTGTCCTCTCGACTCCAGGGTGCCCAGCCCATGGGGAATCATGGCATAACTGCAGAATGCGAGTGTGGAGAGTTGATGGTATGGCGATCTTCCATTGCGTAGAATCCATTTTTCCAGCAGTCCACCATATCACCCCTCGTTCATTACTTCCTCGACCCTCCTTCACCAACCCTTGACACCAGGAATCTTTTACTTGTTCATTTAGAATTTCTGGTTCTTCCAGAGTACACAAGGTGATGCCCATAACAGCTTGGCTGAGAGCATCGGCGTTGGTGTGCTTCTTTCCCGGTTTGTGGATAACATCATATTCAAACTCCTCTAACCGTAGGGCCCACCTGGTTAGACAGGAGGAGGGGTCACGCAGGCTAAGCATCCAGCGTAAGGCTGCATGATCAGTCACCAGGGTAAATTTCCGCCCTAGCAGGTAACAGCGGAACAGCCAAGTAGCCCATACAACTGCTAGCAACTCCCGTTCAGTTGTGCAGTAGTTGCGCTCGGCGGCGTTGAGCTGGCGACTTGCATAGGCCACTGGTCGCTCTCCTTCCTCAGTTTGTTGTGATAGAACTGCCCCAACTGCAGTTCCAGAGGCATCTGTTGCCAGAATGAAAGGTTGTTTGAAGTCTGGAAATATTAGTACTTGGTCTGAACATAGAGCGTCTTTCAGATTCTGAAAAGCCTCCTCCTGGCTGGCTCCCCACTCAAAAGGTATCTCCTTCTTGGTCAATTCGGTCAGTGGCTGTGCAACCCTAGCAAAGTCTGGTACAAATCACCGATAGTATCCAAAGAGCCCCAACAGGCCACGTACTTCCCTGATGTTAGTTGGACGTGGAAAGTTTCTCACTGCTTGGATTTTTTCTGGGTCTGCTCGAACACCCTTGGAAGTTACCAGATGTCCTAAATAATTCACAGAATCTTTGGCAAACTCACATTTTCCAAGATTGGCCTTCAAATTTGCTCTAGCAAACAGTTCCAGAACATGGGTCAACCTGACTGCATGTTGTTCAATTGTACTACTGAACAGGACTACATCATCCAGGTAAACAAAACATTCAATACCCTTGATTTCAGCCAACAAGTTATCCATGAGTTGCTGAAATGTAGCAGGGGCCCCTGTTAGGCCAAAGGCCATCCGTTGGGGATCACCAACAGCATAGGACATATGTTGGGGATCACCACATACAAAACAAAAGCGGGGAGATCTCTGGTTTCCTCGTGATGACCGATTTCCTCCTGGCCTGTTTGGTCTGGGATTCTTATCTCGGCGGCTTGAGCAGTCTCTAGCAAAATGTCCTCTCCCACCACAAGTGTAGCAGGCTCCTGGTGTTCGGTTGCTGCTAGCAGGAGATGATGCACCATTGGTTGGTCAGATAGGGAGTGCATTCACATGAGGTTCTTCTTCATATCTCTGGAAGGGCTGATGTAACAGGGCAAAGACATCAGCAGGTTGGCTACTAGTAGCTTGGTCCACTCTCTCAGCCACCACAATAGCAGTTTCCAGATCTTGAGGTGGATGAATCTGCAAGGTCATTGCAGCTGCACCCTGAAGGCCTCCAATAAATGCAGCCAGAACTGCCCGTTGCATCTGTGCACGTGCCCAATCAGCTTCTCCTGGATTAGCAGGTATTGGGATTGCCTTCAAACCTAACTCCAGGCACCAATCAGCAAATGCCCTTGGACTCTCACCCCGTTGTTGTTTGAGACTACTCAGTGCCAACAGCCATCGTTCTGGGTCTAGGGTTTTCTCAAACCTCTTGAGCAAGATCCTCTCATAATCCGCAAAAGAGACTGTTTCCGCAGACAATTCTGGATGAATCTCAAGACATGTGGCAGCTGCACCAGTAGTCTTCAGCCTGCAGATGAGCCGCTGATCTTTATCCTCCCAATTACCAGTCTGAGCAACCAACTTGATATTCTGTAGAAATTCTTTGACAGTCGGGCCACCAACTTCCCCTGAGAAGGTCTTGATCAGGGATTGCAGACCCAGATCCTTTCTTGTAGATGTCGACGTGGTTACGGGCTGAGAAGATGATGCCATCCTGGCTTCCTCTAGCTCCCTGACCAATCTGGCTCTCTCCTGTTCATTCCGCTGAGCCTGGTCTAGAAGCTCCTGGGCCTGTACACGTAGTTCTTCCATTTCAAGAAACGGAGGGTTGTTTACAGGATCGCCATTGTTCTCAACAAGTTCTGCGTTGTTTGCTGCAGGTTCTCCCTTGACAGACATTCTTGCAGTCCATCCCACCGCTGCCACCAATGTAACCATCGCAGAACCCTACAAGGCTACCCTTACAATCAGGATCTTAACAACTATAATTCAATGACAATTACACAAGTGCAGATAAAAAGATAAAATTTATTAACCATCATGATCGTAAAAGTTTCAATTATCAGTAACACTAATGACATCTACAGATGTAAACCCCAATAATCTTCATAATTAGAAATTCAAATCATAATCTATAATTTAATTGCTGTCCATACTTCCAATTGGGTAAGTCTATAACTATGTTCCAGGGATTCACTAGGTAACTCCCCTAGCCAAACTTCACTTGAAATTTGTCATCAACAGAATAAGTTCTAGTTTTAATGAAGTTAGCAAATACATAATTTTCAATACACAGATAATTAAGATATTAAAAACAAATGACAACCACTAACCTTAAAAATTAACAATCAAATTCTGGACCTAGAACCCCCATTATTATACTACTATGACAAGTGGTCAAAATAATAAAATTACTTTCATATCAATCAATCAAAAGTATTTTCACTCACTAAATATATTTTTTTTGAACAAGAAATCCATAAGCATTATTAACTATTCTAACAAGACTGTTATCTCTAATCTACCCCTTCCAAGCGATAGTTCTGTCAAATGAGATTTCATTAACATAACAAAGTTCAACTTACTCAATTATCAATAGCATCAACCTAATTCTTAATTCAAATTATTGATCATTATCAGTGAACTAGTCAATACCTCAATCCATCATGGATCAACTCCATTAAGCATTCCAATTCAGAATCTGAGCATCAAATACAATTATTAATCCTTAATCCCACGTTAATCAACGTTAAACAGAACATTAGTCAAAATTATTCCCATCATAAATCAAATTTATTCAAAACATTAACCTAAAATTAATCCTAACAATAATCAAAAATTACTCCAATAATTAATCAAACTTATTCCAAACATTAATCAAAATTGTTCCAATCATTAAGCAAAATTGATCTTCACCAGAATCACAAATTATTCCCATAGTTAATCAAAATTTATTCCTAACATTAACCTAAAATTAATCCTAACAGTAATCAAGAATTACCCTAATAATTAATCAAACTGATTCCAAATCTTAATCAACAATTACTCCAATCACTACTCGAAAAAATTACTCCCAACATCAATTAACTACTAATCAATTTCCTCAAACCGTTAACTAGTTAATCAGAGCACAAATCATCAACTCTACATTGAAACCAAAATCGTATCAAACTTAAACCATGTAATAAACAATTTCTTAAGCAATAGAGTAGTCAACAAACAGAATACAATATTCAACGATCCTCTGTTTAACCATTCCTTAACTCCCTATAACACTCAACATGAAATTGCCAGTTCTCTCTCCTCTCTCTCTCTCTCTCTCTCTCTCTCTCTCTCTCTCTCTCTCTCTCTCTCTCTCTCTCTCTCTGTAGATTTTAAACGAACTATGAAAATTGACTTGAAAGAAATTACGTAAAATATCTGAGAATTTTGAATAGGGTTAAATTATTAATGAAATTTTCTTTGAATTGAGCAATTACTCACCAAAACAAGCTATAATAATTAGACGGCTCCAGATCGGACTAGCCATGGCTGGCACTGCACTACGTCTGATCGATTATTTAAATAATAATTTCAATCAGCCGAGCAAAAGGTATTCAAACAGAGTCGCCGGTCACTGTCAGGATGCGCTCTTCTATCAAAACAATGGATGTAACATAGCACCAACTGACAGTGACTGCGATGGAGAGAAAAAGAGTGAGAGAGGAGGTTGCGCGGCTCTGCGCCTTCCATACACTAACACAATTCAATTACACTTCAATTGTACTCACACTATTACACAACTAATAAAATAAAACAAGATTCACTTACCATTAGGACTTACACCAAAAATCCATTGATATCGATATCAAACACAACAACAGTGGGTCAGACGCATCAACAATGGCGGACTTGAAATTCTGGGAGAGGAAGAGGAGCAGGAGCCCAGCAAGCTGTGCTATAGCCTACTGCGCATGCGTGGATGTAAAATAGCCTTATGGGTAATAATTCTCAATATTTTTGGAATATTGTAAGAATCTTGTTTCCTCAATATTGCCACTTCAATATTTTGGCAATGTTATTCAAATATTTGAGTCATAGAAAAGAGGGCGGGAAATTTAAAAATTCCTTTTGTTCTAGTTCTAGAAATGAATATTAGAATTAAATACAACAAAATAATCAAACTAATCAAGCATGAAAACCAAATACAATTTCTTTAATGAATTTTTGAAATGATTGGCTCATTTTTGACAAAGAAAAACATTTTTGTGGTAAATCTCAAATTTCAAACAGTGGATATGATAATTTGTCCTAGCTCTTGTGGGATTCCATATATTTTTTTCAGAAAATCTTTAATATCTCAGCTATTGATGATCTAATCATTTCTTTTTTCAAAGGGAAGGTCTATCCAAAGGTGCTCCATCAATTACTGTTGTAGGATTTTTCAAAAATACATTTTTACCCCCACTCCAAAATTTAATTGTCATCTATCTCTCTTATATTGGATATAACAGAAAAAAGTCTGGGGAAAGTTTAGTTTCATTTGAACTTACTGACAAATTTCTGTGTTCAAAATTTTGATATTATTAAATTTTAATTCTTCATTTATTTGTCAATTTATTGTTTTGCCAATATCTACTACATATTTCAAACATAAGTTTTTGAAAATATTGTTTTCCAATATGTTTCACATTATTGCAAACATATTTGAATTAATGAAAAAAACAATATTGAGGAAAATAATATTTCAGTATATTGTACAAATATTTGAAAGACAATATTTAAAAAATATATATTTTACTACAGATATCCGTAAAATTGCAGTTTTTGCACTGAAAATCGTGTGTAAAATGGTCCATTCTTGAACTAGTAATAATTAGCATGCGTAAAGTAAAAATTAGCATGCCTAAAAATTTTTACGCACTCCAGATTTGCAACCTAACAACACGAAATAGTAAGTGTATCAAATGGATGTTCCGTATTTAGAATTCAAAATTAAGGCGGCAGCCCTGGCTGACGACCAAACGGGAGTCGATCAGCTGGTAGCGGCAAGTTGGAATTGTGACCAAAAGGTAGTACCCCCAGTCAGACCAAGCAAGACCGTCCATCTTAATTTTTTAGGTTATTTTATTGTTTATATCAATACCGTGAGTAAGTTACGGGATAAAAGTTCTATTTATTCTCAGAGCTTTTATAATAATTATGAGATTAGGGATTTATGTTATGAATACCGTTCATTATTGTTGGTTATAAAACCTGGGCTTGAATTGTTTGAATACGGTAAGATGATGGTCATTTGTTGATCTTGAATTTGGTTCATTTCATACAGTAGTTGATTCATACAGATCACATTTACTTGATCTGACTACTTTAACTACCCTATATGTAAGTTAATATACAGTATAATGAAAGTGGTTGAAGGCATGATATAGAATTGATAGTAAATGTGACATCCTAATTTAATACTATCATTAAATTACAGCTTCAGTTCAATTCAGTCTCATTGTTGGCTGGTTCAGCTTTGAACCTTGCACTTAATTCATAAAGTAGGATTCTGTTATTCAATGCAGGTGACAGCTGACGACTAAATAATTTTGCATAAAAGCATGATAAAGTCCTGAGAATCATAAGCAATACGATTGTAACCTTGAATAATTTTAACATAGAAGCAGTTAGCTTCTATGCTTAGCTTCTACCTTATGCTGTAGATAGCCTAATCACTTGCGGGTTGCATCAATCAAAAGCCTACCTGCTGGAACTGATGAGATATTTTGTCTCAAGTGATATGAAGCAACAAAATTTTTCCAGAAAGAATAATATACAGTACTTTACATGAAAGTATGTTATTCATAGCACTATTAAGTTATATAGGCTATCATTCCAATGAAAATAAAACCATGAGTTTGATTAATTGAGAACTAGAAGATTCTAAATCCCTTCCAGTCACATTAAATAGTGTTTAAAAAGTCTAATTTGCGCTGAATTCTAGTAAATATGATTATTCAAAGTATGAAAGGGCATTTTACACTTATCAGTTATCCGGAATATTTCAAGGTCTCAAAAAGTAGTTTATACTGGTTTTAGCTCATAACTTACTGGTAAATATTACAGTGAGTATGTATGTATGTCTGGCTCAACAGCCCATGAAGGGCCTAGGCCTACCAGCTGGTTGCCAATTTCAAATTCACTCTACTATACAGCCCGTCCAAGCCAAGACCCCGACCCCAAGACACCCCGGCATGATGGGAAAATGGCCCCAGCCCGTCCAATACCGGCCCAAAAGCCATTAAGTACAGTGAGTACAATAATTTATTATTCTATAGTCACTGTGATACATAGAATAGATGAAATGTTTGAATTATATTACTTCATATTACTCAAATAAAAGTAATTATTCGATAATAGATGACATTGGACATTGTAGGCTTCTAAAATTGAAAGTTCCAACTCAAGATTTCCGCCATCTTGGATTTGTAAAAATTGTGAGATGATGGTACTTTACATGATTCTTATATTGATTTCAAAGGCAAAATAAATTGAGGAGATTGCAATAAAAAATACTTGAAATTACACTAAAAAACACCTTTGAAACTTTCTCCTACTTTTCACTCAGGCCCAATGGTAACTATAGGAAAAATGTAATGTGTAACTCGAGCATAAAGTGTTATTGCTGCACTCGAGAAACGTTTTTCACTCGCCTTCAGCTTGTGAAAAAAACTGTTTCACTCGTGCAGCAATCCTTCACTTTATGCACTAGTTACACAAATAACTATTTAACATATTGGACAAATATTTGTAAACTAAATATTTCATCATATTGTACAAATATTTAAAATACAATATTGATAACTCAACATTTCAACATATTGATCAAATATTTTAACAATATAAATAACATATATACTTATAAATATTTTTTGCAATATTGGATGATATTTGAATAATGTCTAAAGAATATTTTTCTGCTCATTGGGTATGATTCATTCATCAAGTATTATTGTGGGTTGCTGTATCTTATTTCCTATTCGTTTTATTTGTAGATTACTACTATTGAAATATAGTGATTCTGTGTTTTCATATTTTGTAAATAACAAGTTGAATTTGAGCAGCTACCCAATTTAATGAATTAGAACGTTATCAGTTTGTGAGAAATTGGAACTTTTCACCAGTTCAGTTGGCGAGGTTGGTTGATGAAATTGGTGGTTGATGAATGATTAGGGAATCAATAATACTGAGCTTTGTCAGGATAATCAGCGAGAACATAATGTTCATAATATTATTCAGTGGAGAGCAACCTCAACCAACCCATTTTGCTATACCGGTGTGGACAGGCTTTATTGACTGGACTATATATAGCGCCTTGCATTAAAAAATTACGTCAAATACGACAGGCTTCAAACTTATAATTTTATTGCACAATTTAAGGTGAAATTGCTTGTTCAATCACAAAATTATTCAAGATTGAATATTATTCTTTATACATTTTTTAATTGTATTTGAAGAAAATTCATGAATCTCAGATAATAATTTCATAATCTTTTCAAAATTATCTTGTCAGATATTTATGATAATTTTTGTAGACTTGTAAATTGGATTAAATTTTATTATTATTCGCCTTCATAGACAAGACTAAGAATTTTCAAAAAAATTAGAGTATTTCAAGAGCATGATAGATTCCGGTAGTACATAAATTATTATCACGACCTATGAGTTTTGAAGCTCATAGGAACAAATAGGTATAAATCTGACAAATATTATGATAGTCTGAAGGTCATAACAATTATTGTATTTTCATACATTATCTCAGTTGGTAAAGTCTTTGACAAAAATTGCAGAATCATTTTAGATAAACTTAATTGTACTATTAGGCAATTTATCATTTTATTTCACTAGTGTACTGTATAGGTCCTGCGTACAACATTATAGTCTTTTTTTATTATCTTCCTCCCTGCACACAGACAAATCATCCATGCGGTGAGAATAATCATATTATCTAAATACTTATATTTTTGGGAATATATAATTTTCTATTAATAAACAATTTTGAATTTGAATTTTGCGAGATTAATAAATTAATTGCTTCATTGATTGAATCTTAACACATTCATACTTATCTTGGATATTGCGGATTGAAACAGCAATAACCACTGAGCATAATGTGAAAAAATAAAATAATTTCTATGTACTGAATATCAGGTTTCAGGCTTGCAGAATGTAACCCTCAAAGCGCGTGTAGGCAGACTACCCTTTTCCTTCAAAAACATAGACAGGAACTCCAGCACGTAAGTGGCCCCAAACAATTTTTTTTAATTCCACTATGAATACTCTTGTTTTGTCCCCTCTTTGCAATACCTACATCATTCCAAATCACAGTTCCAAAAATGATCTCCTGAGCTCTTGCACCCCTGGTCAACTGTGCATCTTGCCCAGTTATAGAAATGGACCTGCATAAGTCTGTCCAAACAAGGAAGACCCTCTGTCTGGCAAGATGAAAAAATGACTTTAAAAAATATTGATTTGGTCTCAAATTGTAGATTAGAACGTTTCCTACGATTAAGACCAAATCAATAATTTTTTAATCAATACCGTATTGACCAAGATGGAGTAATTTTCTTGCCATTTTGCCAGAGGGTCATCTTTGCTAACAGATTACCTTCACCAGGATATAAAACAACATTGTCTTATTATAGAATAAGCAGGTATATTGTTCTCCCAGGAAGAAGAAGCAGTTCCTGTAACTATGGAATTTTTATCTATGACAAATGAGACCCTTTTCATTCTTCTAGAAGAATAATGTGTGGTTGGAATTAGAAAGTTCTGGTTTGGTCAATAGGCTGGATTTAGTAATTATTCAGGCAGAAGATCAAGGGTTGCCGCCGGGTATTGTTAACTGGCCACTTGAAGGAGAACTAGAGGTAACGTGACATATAATATTGTAGAACAGTCAAGAGAGAGTGAGCACGTGTGGCAAAAAGAGTGAGTGAGAGCGTATCAGTAGGGATAATGGAGTGACAGAGCGAATGGCAGAGAATAGAGAATACAAATAATTCTTCTCTGTCATTATTTATTTTGTTTTCGCCACTTGAACATGATTTTCTAGAAACAGTTGCGACAGCTAACCATCATTGAGTGTCTCTTGCCTACACACACATTATGACTTGTTATCTTTTTCTTTACTAACAAAAAGCTTTGTCTCGCCAATTTCTCGAGTACAGAACAATTCTATATTGAGGGACACAAATTTTTGGTACGTTTCCTAGTAAAGTTAATATCACTATTTGGGGCTGATGCCGATGTCTCCCGCAATAGATTATTTCTATTTGATTGATTTGTGCACTTGGCAAGAGAAACCTAGAGAGGAAAAATGTAAATGTAAAAAAATGAAGATCGGAAACATCAAGTGAAAGAAACTTAGTACAAAAGTAATTGATTATAGAGAACAAAAGGACAATCATCTAAGTAGTGGAGAAATTAAAATAACTCATAAATACATATTATCAAATATGCATATACAGTATTATCCAATATGATTCTATAAATAATTCGAGGGATTGAAACATTAGGGTTCTAAATGCCAAATCCTCAACTTTTCAAGAGAGCAGAATTTCAAATTGGGTATTGCAGTAAATGAAGGGGATGATATTAAAATATTCAATGTGTGTTTTTATGAATTTTTGTACTCTAAATAGATAAAAAATATGTCAAACATTTTTTAATGTTATCATTTTGTAGGATGTAGGTAAAAAATTACTTTTAAAATTATGGTGGAACCTTGTTGCTCTAATGCCAATGCCACGTTTACACCGAAATGTTAATAGGTAACTTTTTTGAATAACGTATTTGACCGAACGTAAGTGAGGTCTAGATTCAAGACAACAATTTTGCATTTCTCTTTATGTTTGTTTGCCTGTTTGTTTGTTCCGCATTTACAACAAAACGCGGCAATAGATTCTAATGAAATTTGACAGGAATGTTCCTCTTGAAATTGCGTGTTGTTGTATATGTAAGGTTTCTTGAAATATTGTATTTTAAGGATAATATGAAAGGAAAAGGTATTACTTCCATACTAAAATATTACTACATACATTCATACTTCTAAACATAGGAGAACTCACACTTTAGAATTATTCATGCTTAACCAGCTGTCGAGTTTATTATTAATTGCATGCAATGATGCATGCAATTAATGAAACTCAACAGTATTCCCTTCATGAATAATGTCCCATCCATGGGTGACTTCGTGAGGTCCACTATTCACAGAACTACTAGTATATTGTATAACTAACTCACTATACAAAAGTTATTAACAAATGTTATTAACATTCTGGTGTAAACGTGGCTGTGGCGTAGTTAAATTCAACAATGTTCCATCTTAAAGCTGGAACCATGATGATCTAGTAAATCGCTTTCTCATTAGAACACGGTTCTTGTTCTTAGATAGGACCTTTATGATTCGAGATTGATTTGATTTGTAATGCATTAAAATTCTATCAATTGATTAAAACCTTATTGGATTTTGTCTGATCTATCACAAATGATCCATTAAAGTAAATTTTATTACAAAAACAATAAATTGTATAAGATAAATTTATTCATCAATTTTAATAAAACCTATTTACAAATTAAAATAGTCATTATTGAATTCTAATATTTGTATTTAATGATAAAACAATAAACAAATTTCAAGACTATAATTGAATAGAATATGCTGATGATGAATAATTTTTTTATTATATTATTGTTATCTTTTATTACTATTTATATTATGCCCATCAATATCAAGCATTCGAAGTAGTATCTTATCTTCATCAATAATGTCCATAATGAACAAAAAGTAGAGCAGAATGAAATGAAGAGAAGCTAAACTCTTGACGTACCGTAGGCCTATCACAACCATCATGTTCTCAGTATGAAAGAGTAAAATTTCAACAACAAGGTTCCATGTAGCACATAGAACTTTGTTGAATTTTATGTTGAGGCTTCCTCAATCAATATGATCCCAAGTACCAAATGGAACCTTCTTGAATTTTGCATTTGGTCTTTTTGGACATAGAACCTAATTGTTTTGCTTTATAAAAAAAACTACTTATAATTCGCAACTGAAACTTTGAAAAACATCTGCTAGAAGTAAAATAGAACCATAATGCATTAAAATCTCAATTTGTGAAAAAATGTCAGTTAGAACCAAGGTAATTAGAATAGAAGGTATGAGCCATCAGCATCGTAGCCGGGAGGAAACAGTGAATTTTGACGTCATTGGCACCACAGCTGTTTAGCAAACCTATAAATTAGGAACTTCGTCTGCTCCTTGTGCGTTCCAACTTGGTTCCAAACGCTGATGTTGTAAATAGATTTTTCTATGCCTATTTGAAAAACTTTTTGTCAATAGCTATATGGCCCTATTTATATTGGGCAATATTTTCCCATTGGGCAAATTGAATCAAATTGATGAACTCATTTTCTTGAAATCAACATATAATAACAAGAGTTCATTTTGCTTAATACAATTATATAACCTACAGTTTGAATGCAATTGGGAAAATATTCTGTACTAATAACAAAAACCACATGTTCGCAAAAAAATGATGCAGTGATAACATAATAGCCTGTTCAAATCAGAGTGCATATTTTCCGTGACGTCAGAAATGATTCTAATCTAATTACCCTGATTGGAACGCACAAGGAGCAGACAAAGCTCCTAATTTCTAGGTTTGCTAAAACGCTGAGGTGCCAATGACGTCAAAATTCACTGTTTCCTCCCGGCTACGATGCTGATGGCTCATACCTTCTATTCTAATTACCTTGGTTAGAACCACAGAAACTAGAATACACGGTAGGTATCATAAGCCTGATGCACAGAAGATTGATAGTATTATGCCGTTTCTGGAGCCCCCAAAAAATAGTTGATTACGTTACCATAGAAGCGTCAGTATTCAATTTCCTGTGATTTAATTTCTTATAACGTTTTTTGTGGGCTTCAGAAACGTCATAACTATAGAGACTGTAAATAATAATCATAGTGTGGACATTGACAGTGTCACTTTTGATTGGTCAGCTCGGCCAATTCCACCATAGTTTTGCCAACTCTCATAAATCCGCGTATTGACAGTGCTAGGGATGTGCCGCAAATGTCTTGCGGTGTGTTGATACTTGTGCGACTGGAACGCAGTCGATCAGCTGTGGCCAATCATATCTCTTGCTATTGAATTTAAAGGATAAAATAAGGATTCTTAATTCTTTAATTTATAAAAAATCTAGAATTTCTCGATTTTTAAATAAATCAGTGGTTTGACAACATTTTGTCTTTCCATTACACATGGATAACTACCACAATATCAACTTCACTACTACTAAAAAAGTAGAGAATTCTACAATTTTTTAAACTAGAGAGGAGTAATAGCATCGAGTAACTAGCACAATAGGCCTATTCTTAATTCTTATTGTCTTTGATAGAATAATGAAAAAAAACACATAGAACCAACCCCTACCGAGTAATGACTTTTACATTATTTCTTATTATGAGTATATGTATATGTTCTTAGACATTATTTTCTATGAGATAAGAAAATAAATTTACCAGGAAAATCTCTATAGTAAGTTACTCTTACTCTAATAGTCTAATTGGTGGCAGACACGTTGCTGTATTTAATTTTACTGATTTTCAAAGCTGAGAATGGTGCTCAGAATCTTATTAAGAGACTTTGTTCTTGTCATATACAGGATAAATCACTAAATGATAGTTACAGCTAAAAATAATTCAAATGATAGGCTATTCTTCCATTAACAAATTGACTGTAGGAAAGAGAGGAAGACTCTGCAATCATACAATAGTAGAAATCGCTGAAAAGACAAAAAAGCAAGAGTTATATTTAATTTAAGATATTCAATAATTTTAGAACTGATATACATTTCATCAGTCACTAAACTCAATATTAACATTAGAACGGTATTGTACAAATTTGAGTTCAATATAGCCTTTAAAATATTTTTTTTCAAATTCAAATAGGCCTATATTGATAAACTCGAATTTTTTAAGTTAACTCCATTCTCCTAGTTAAAATTTCAAACTTCAACGCTGACCTCTTTGCTATATCTATCCACTAATTACACTGGGTGATGATGATAAGTTTATTGTTTGAATTACACATATTTGTAACTTGGCTTCTTCTCCATCCATTGATAACACTCAACTTAAGGTTTTGATAGAGTTTATTAAGGTACATTACATTACATTATAATCAAATTACTTTGGCGTTTATAATAAAATTAAAAATCAATCATAATCACAATTGAGATAATTGAAACATAAATAAAAATCAAACACCCTTTTTTTGAAAACTTTAAAAATTATAAAACACACATACATGTTTCGGGATCTAAGCCCATTTTCAATGTGGATAAAAATAGTTATCTATTATATATAACTATTTTTAGTTATAATAACTATTTTTATCCACATTGAAAATGGGCTTAGATCCCGAAACATGTATGTGTGTTTTATAATTTTTAAAGTTTTCAAAAAAAAGGTGTTTGATTTTATTTATGTTTCAATTATTTTAAACAGCCCTGTTTTAAAGTTCTTCATTCACAATTGAGATTACAGTCAAAAACTATATTCAATCAAATAACCGTTTCTCACTAAACCATCATCTTAAACTCATCAAATTAATAATAAATGACTACAGCAAGTCCAGTAGGATTGTTGTAAATATTAGTGTGGCTTTAACATTGGTGTATTAGGTATGAAGTATATCAAGCCTCATGTTTTGAAATTTGTTCCTCTATAACAACATTTATAGGCTATGATATGGTGATTTTAATCTTGAATATTATGTCATCATAGAGATAAATTCATAAAAAAGAGGCTTGATACATAATAGGCTTCAATACCTCAATTGGAAGCCAGCTAACGTCAAGTTATAATCACTTGGATTTTTATTTTTAAATAGCCTATAACTTTATTAACCATGCTATTGGATGCTAAATCATGGTACAAAAAGTCATTGAATCGCTTCCCCAGAATACTTTATACTTAAAAAAAAAATCCAAATGGCTTCTTGTGATGAGCATTTGCCATAATAATCGATAATACAGTACCGTACATGAATAGATAGACATAAATAGGGATGTTGGAAAGTGGTGAGAGTAGAGGGGTAGGAGATGGTAGTTGACTACCAGACTCAATTAATATTGCAAAAACTAATGTATAAATGTATAACAAAAGTCATTTTCAAAAAAACATAGTAGCCGAAAACGTCGAGCGTGAAGCGTCCCCTGAGGAACAAAATTTTTATTTTTATATTTGGGTGAAGCCGTCCTAAAATATGCATATGAAACCGTAGAGAAAAAACTTTCGCACCGCTTTCCTAAAACACCCGTCTAGACGTACCATTTGACTGGGCTACTCATTCGATTATGTCCCACTCACTTTCTTGACCCACTTAATAATTAGCTGGTTTTTCGTCGGTAATCTTTGACACGGTCTTGTATGGAGTGGGCGGCTAGCAGGGAAAATAGCGAGTTGCCGACAGGCAGCGCGATCACACAAAAACAGCGAGTTACCCGTCACAGAAAAATAGCGAGTCACCTCCCTGGCGACAGTTCGGTGTTTTGGCTGAAACAGCGAGTTGTCGAAATAGTGAATTTACTCAACCCCATCCAGCTGAGCTTACACATGCAGCGCTAGATTTGAAATATTTTTGTCGTGAGTTGATTTTACCACAGAGAAAGAATTTCCTTCTCTGTGAATTTACCGGGATATTTTCCCAGCAAATGAAAGTTACCGTATTCTATAGAAAAAATTATCATAAAACATAATACCGTATATTCATAAATAAATAGTTATAGGCTTATGATACAGGAGATTTCCCGTCTCTGGAGAAATTGCATTTGCATTACGTACGGTACCTACGCCTACGCTGGATGTGGTGACTGATGTGACATTGTGAATGATTAACTAGTGATCAATTAAGGCTGAGTTTAATAGTCTTATTTAAAAAAAAAAACAATATCCTACGAATCCTACTACCCATGAAACTTTTTAAAACTATTGACAAGTCGAGGATAAAAATCTACAAATTCCTTATACTCGTATATATTGGGGTCTTATCAGGGATTTGACTCCTCCTTTCAGGGATACTCCTTTGGGAGATTGGCTGTCGTTAGTAAAGACAGTCAGTCCTTTCCCGTTTCTGGAGGAATATCAATTGTTGCATTACACTCTAACTGATTAACTGCATGTTATTCAGAGGTGTTTTGCATTTTCACTTGGTTGTGAAGACTGGCTTAGGGTTGAGAGGGTCGACGCGCTAACCACACGTTACTTATTCTATCCTGGTTGATGATTATTCGCCTGCTGTATTGCCTGTCCGGGCTGGGAGGTCATTCTGGCGGGGAGGGGTTGGTTTCGGCTCGGTCGGTGTTGGTTCGGGGGCTGTGGGTTCTGTTTAAGAATTTATGGCTTTTGGGCCGGTATTGGCCGGGCTAGAGTCATTTTCCCGTCTTGCCGGGGTGTCTTCTTTGCTTGGACGGGTTGTATAGTGGAGTGAATATGAAACTGGCAGCAGCTGGTAGGCCTAGGCCCTTCATAGGGCTGTTGCGCCATTGACAAACAAACAAAATCAGGGATCTGAAGAATTTACAATTTCACTCAATCTGACAAATCTGCTATTTCTCAGGTAGAGCGCTCCATTGTCATCATCATTATGTTGCTCATACTATAGTTCAATATTATTTTTATTACAATTATACAGTTAAATGTATTATTTTCAACATCCCACAGTTTGTAACCTACCTTCCAGTGAAATATAGCCAACGGATAATAGTTTAACTTTATCATCCATGGGCGTATCCAGGCAGGGCAGGGGGGCAGATGCCCCCCCCCCCTAGAAGTTGACAGATTTTTTTTATAAATTCACAGCTAAAATAGGCTGAATAAAATAAAATTGAATGAATATCATAACATAAAATAACACATTATTATTAACATTATATTTTTAATAATTTACAGCTAAATTGTGAATATTGCGAAGTCACAGAGGTACAACTTTCATCTGAGCCTCCAATTGAATAGCCTACTGGAGAAGATCATTGATAAATGATAATTCTTAATCTTGACTTTCCAAGCATTCATTGGAAATAGATTTTTAAATAGGAATACTCTTGCTTTCTGTCTTCTCCATCCTTTAGAGGGTTATCCATTTAAACGGAAAGATTCAAATACGGTAAGTCACAAATAATTCTTCAAGGAAATCAATTTTATACACTTTTTCTCTACTTATTCAGTCCGGCGACAAATTTCTAACGTGTTATGGGCGCATGCAGGGGGCAGCTACCTTCCCTACGAGTTGACAGATAATTTTTTTCAACTAACTTAAATTATGAAGATTTTGAAATCAGAGACTCACCAAAGTTATCCTCCATCTGAGTATCCAATTCATCAATTTACTGGAAATTTCATCAAGATACTATACATCATCAAGATACATATTATACATACATATACAAGATACATATTTCATCAATTCTTCAAGAATACTGGAGAATTTCAACGATAATTTCTTATTTTGACTCTCTTAATCAGTTATTGGAAGTCACATTTTTGAATGAGAATACTAGTGCTTTCTCTTTTCACTTCTCCATCCTTTAAATTAAGTGCAATATTCCAGAGAATTTAAAAAACATTCTGAATCTTCCATTTGAAGTTTTTTGAGCTAGAATCCATGACTGTGGAATTGGAGCTGTGGTATAATGTATTTAAAAAAATAGATGAGTTGAAGGAAATTGAAGTAGCTGACTTACACTTTTGGTAAAGGCAAGTACTTTTTTCAAGTACTTAGGCTACTATAGGCATGGTCTGCTCATTCTAAGTGTCTTCCCATCAACCACAGCAACTGTTGAGAAATCTTTCAGTACCCTTGATGGGATAAAAACATGACACAAAGAGCTGAATAGGAAAAGAAAGAATGATGTTAGAATATTCTATTCATTTATTTAGATACTCTGTATCCTGCTTGCATTGGGTATTTGAACATTTTCCAGAAGAAATTGTAACGCAATGCTTCTTAAAAAGGAATAATGCTGATGAACTTAATCCGAGCAGGGTTTTTAAGGAATTGAGAACACCTAGAAAATAGAATTTTTTTAGAGTAGTTGTGAAGGTGATATTCTGGTAGATGTCATTTTTGTGGTACCTAGTCTTTTCATTTAAGATCGAATTCGCTCCAAACACTAGTGAACAGAGTTATTATTATTATTTGATGATCAAAGTACTTATTTTATTTAATCACAAACTTTGCGATGCAATCATTTCTGGCTAAATGTGGGGTTCTTCGGTGCAAAACGAAGTAAAACTCCTCTACCTCATAAAAACTCCATGGAAGATTAATAATTTTCATCACAATTCATCTATATTATTATCAATTTTATCATTAATTTATCATTTTTCAATTCTTTACTAGGATCAATGAATACTGGGCCATCTTCAATATTCAATTGAATTTCTGGTAATGGTATATTAATTAGAATTGTCAATGAATTTAAATTGCAATTCTTTTCAGTCAAATTCTTTCATGTTTGGTTGGTGTGGTTCTAATGTCAAAATAAAGTTAGTTATTGTTATAGCCTTCAAACTTCAATTGTATTCAATAATAAAATATTTTTATGTATAATGAATATTGATTGCTGTAATATGAAATGTAAGTTGAATATATTATAATTTAATTTCAACATCTACATTCAAAAAGAATTCAAAATTCCATATTCAACTTTAGCCTATATATTCATTTATTTATTTAGACTTCTTACAGCTCATACATGGAATTCTTCTCATTTGCTTGTGATTCATGAACAAGAATTTCAATTTTTTATTCCAAGTATTCAAGTTTATTCATGTCATACTTTTTCATCCATCAAACATTCAACTTTCAACTAGCCAGAACATTATTTCAATTAATGTTATTATTGGCAAAAATATTTTTCAACTAGAACAAATACATGGACTTGAAATGATTTACCAAGCAAATAATTCTAACAAATTGTTTTTGATTTGATAATAATTAAGAACTTTTTTATTATTTTCATTTTCACGATGAAATGCAGGGCTAACTTTGTAACGGTATATCGTACATACCGGTACGCGTCACCCTTGTAACCTCTGAGTGAGTACTTGCTAGTCCTGTAGTAAATAATTTATATTTTTTATTAAAAATATGTAGAGATGATGGTAATAATACTCAATTAAAAGCTTCAAAATAACTCTAAAAATGAGTTTTGAGGAGTTGAAATTCCGTTTTTTCCGGGGGAGGAACCCCAGACCCCCTATCAATTTACAATTTTCCGCCTCCATAACAGAACCTTTAATTTTACAAATCAAGCACTTATAAAATTGTTTTTCATCATTTGAACTGGACAATATTATGATTGACAACCTCCCCCCCCCACACTAGTGAGAGGGAATAGGGGCAACTTTCTTATATTTTGTGGGAACAAAAAACCTTGCCCCCCCCTGGAAAAAATCATGGATACGCCCTTGTTATCATCTATGTCTTTTTTCATGTAATGATATAACTAGCTTAATATGTCACTTTAAATACAATAATGTATGGGTTTATGAGAAAATACCCGAAAGATTTATTTAATTTCAAGTTTATTTTAATGAAAAGTTCTAGGCCTACGTACAAAAATACTGTTCAAAAGCGAACTGTCTCAGAAATACACGTTTAGTACATCGTACATCGTAAAACATAGTACATCAATATGAATAAAATACATTTAACATCAATTATTGTAATAAATGTGGGTTTGTTGATTCTGTAGCTGTTAGATGGAAATATAGCATTATTTATAGAGATGAATCTAATTTTCAGATGGTTATCACAGATTTTTTTGTTGAATAGTGAAGAATATATTATAAATATTTTAAGCTGTAAACATGAATAGAATAAACACCATAACTATATGACTCATAAGTTATATAACTATAGCGTTCATTGCAAATGTTTAAAATTCTTAATCAGTCTTCAAGTAGTATGGTATCCCACATTTTCACACAATTGGTTTAAAAAACTTCAACATGGAAGTAAAGCTCAGTGTACAGTTTGATTAATAGTTATATAGAGTAAAATCAAATACAGTGTATAAAATAAAATTGATTCTCATTAAACTAATTATTTTACTTAAAGGACACAAAATGACAATAGAAAACTTGAAAAAAGTAGTGTAGCCAAGTCATCTCAAATCATATCAAGTTAGACATGCGAAACAAGAGTTACGGTACCGTACCTATCAAAGTACATTTTACAACATGATAGATTATAAAAAAAGAAAAACTGCATGATATAAAGTTTAAACAGTAGTAACTTTGGAAAGATATTATCTTACAGTTTGAAGTGATGACCAGGCACACAAAACATCAAGTTTAAATTGAAATATCATGATAATAATTTATAAATAAAGGCAGTAAAATTGTTAACACTAAAATGTTCAAAGTAGCATCACGGATACTAATCTAGTAGGGCAAATAGTGTAAAATATGCTGATCAATCATAACAAAAATTTGAAACAATAATTCAAGAATAATATAGAAGATAAACGATTCATAGAGAATAGAAATGTAAGTAAGAGTACAAAGAGTCAGTAAGTTATTCCTGGATAGAATCTCGTAAGGAAAAAAATCTTGTATTATCTTCTAAAGAAAAAATGTATAATGATTTCTCTTTTACCCATCCCATTATTAAAATTAATATCAGAGCAAAATGATATGGCGCTCAATCAAAATTAATAATTTCCTATTATATCCAGTAGAGGGATTTATTATTAAGATGCGTTCTTATAATATATTAATCAACAGGTGTGGATGATAAGATTGCATTGAAAAATAATATTATTAATTTCAGGAAATTTCAAATAATGTAGAAGTACACCAAATTCATACTCAATTATATAGAGAATGTTTCCATTCTATGGCAAAATAGGAATTCAGTTCTCATGTTATTTCAAATATTAATCAACTACTACGATTTAAAAAACGTCATTTCTAGCAAAAATATGTTATAAGAATGATTAATATCTCTTCAATAATTAATAACTGCTGAAATCAGCTCCCTGATCGAACATTGAAGCAAATAGAGCTTAACCTAGGTATTAGAAGCAATTTTACGTTCATAGTCTGAGAAACAACACAGTTACTGTTTGAACAAATCTGATGTCAGAGGAGAATCTTTCATCAATTTCCAAATATCGTTGAGCTCTTCAAGGTGATAAGGCACGGTTTTGAGAGCCTCTTCCGCGGTACGAGAGGTAGAAATTGTCTGTAAACAGAAAAAAAACATTTAAACGTTTAAATTAGAGCAAAATTAACCAACAGAAGTTATTGATGAAATATTCAATTAGAATTTAACCAAAGGTTTTATTAAAAGGTCAAACAAATAGAAAATGCCATAGGCCTGTATATTTGTAATAGGCAATAAGTCTTAAATATGCAAAATTTATTAGCTGAAACTTGAAAGGTCTCTGACCACACTTCAACGACAGATTTTTGACAGCCGGAACTGACTACTCATCCTACCCCCTACGACATGTTCAAGAGAGGTAAAATGAACATTTCTGTCACAATTGGACCAAGAGGACGAAGGACCTTGAGGTTGCCAGAACCAGGCTAGTGATAAATCGAATTGACTACAGACACTCACAGAAATTGACTTCCGTTTAAAGGATAATTGAGCCATGTATATGAGCAAAGGATAACAAAAAGATAACCGCGCACAAATCAGTAGTCCATGAGGCAATATTGTTGATTAATCCATTTACTTTTCCTAATTATTATGTACAGTATTATTTTTCGGAAAAGCTACCTGAATGGCACATCTTCGAGCTCAATTATTTCATCACAAGTCACAAGTAATACTCTTCATATATATAACTTGAAGTAAACAAGGTAGGCCTATACTTTATATGGGTAGACATACCTTGGGCTGTTTTCTGTATGTATCAACACATTCCACATTCAGTTTGATGAATTCCAAACGACATTTATATCCTTCAGTTGTCAGCTTGATAATCGTATGCAGCGGAACATTGATGTAGGGCAATTCATCTGCAAAAGTAAATCCTTTTTTAAGACAAAGAAATGGCAAGATATTAAAATTGTTGTGTTCTTCTTTCCGCTCAGCAAACAGTACTTATATGTAACTTCTCAAGATAATAAAATTATATTCTCACGCTGATTTCATTCAACTCTCGTCAAACTGCAGTAATATTGAACTAAAATTGAAGTAATGAAATAAAAAGCTTACTATATTTTTATAATCAATCATCATTTATCCAAAAATACATTTTGGTGAGTGCAACAGAATCATGCCCTAAACTGCTCCTCTACCAATTCATACTACACAGTCCAAAACAAGGTTATGTTAAAACAAAACTAATTATTACAAATTTTTACAAAAAAAATCCACTTGAAACAATTTAGAATTATGATATCGGTACACTCCTAAGTTCCAACAATTCACCAAATAAATAATAATTCAAAATATTTCAATATTTTGAACTCACTTTTAAAATTTTGAGCTAAATAAAATCAAACTTATTAGCCTAGTGCTACAGAAATAATACAGAAATATCCCCTACTACAGAGCCTGAAAGAACACAATGGGTGACCATTGGTGTGAAGTATCAAGTTTGTTGTTTGTATTTTGTTGAGTTGAAACCTTTTCCCTTCATCCGCCATATTTTTGTCAAATTTTTCTATTTTATAGAAACTTCTTTTTAATGTAAAAATAATTAAAAGTAGCTTTTCCAACATTTAAAATTGTATATTTCTCAAGAATTTGGTTTACCAGCTTTGAAACGATGAAAAATAATACTGACAACGTGACAAGAGAAAATTCCATGTAAGAAGTGAATACTTCAAAATAATAATATGATTAGCGTGGGATTTCAATGCTAATCTTATGATAGTTGGCAAAAGTATGGTGGATTCGACCGAAATAAACAATAACAAAATTGACACCCGGCAGTGGCCACTCTGTGATTATAGGCTACAGTTCCTTTAGCCCAATTGGTCGGCCATAAGATTTCATTTTGGATTTAGCCGTTCAGGTGGGTGATTGGAATTTAACAAAGTTTGATTATATATTAACATTACCGTACAACATGGAAGGCAGTTGAAGGTTGCAGAGTCAAAGGCCTTTACCGGTAGAGAAGGAATATCAGTATACTGCTATCGAGGTTTGTGACCGATTTTTATAAGTATTAAATACATATCACTTAATCAGAAAAGACTGAGTGAGTCTACTCTGGAATCGCTAAAAGCGCGATTCTTCAAGGATAGGTGATAGATGAATATTCCATTGAATTTTTTTCAAATTATCCATTGCTGGTGATAAAATAGTAAGCTCACTTACCCAAGTTTTTGTCAAGGAAATATCCAAGTATACAACGTAAAACAGCCTGATGACTGATAACTAGGAGATTTTCATCGTGTTCAAGTTCCAAGATGACTTGCTCCAAGCGATTCATGATGTCTATGTAGGATTCGCCCCAAGGATAGCGGTAGCGCAGTTTGTCCTGATCTCTCCATGCGAATTCCTGCGGATACTTCTCCTGCATTTCTTCATAGGTCAAGCCCTCACACACTCCCTGAAAAACGAGGGTGTGTAATCATGAAATTTAGGTATATTATCCTTTAGCTGACGCCAATAAATGAGACGGTATCCGTCTGTCTGTTGTACCTAATTTAACCTCCTAAAAGCTGATGTGAAGCATATATTGTCAATTTTTATTTCAAAAACATCATCTAGGTAAAGCAATAAATGACAACTCAATTGACAACATCAGCTGTTGGAGAGCACAAGGAACAGACAAAGCCACCTATTTTTTTCGTTAGCTATCATAATAGTAATTTGGTTGTATTGAGGCAGGAAAATGAGAGATATGAGAAGAATGGCTGACGATAGGACAACATGGAGGAGATGGACCGAGGCTGGTCCATTTATGTGCTATAAAGACCTACCCCTACGCTGTAAGGCTGAGACCGCACTGCCGGTGGGTAGAGCCTGGAGGGTGGAGGGTAGTTGGTAAATCTATAGAAAATACACACTATCCATAGTAATACATCGTATGAATGGTATGTGTTCAGCCGCCATCTTGAAATTCTTAAATATGGACAACATAACCTCAAAAAACAGAATGACGTCATACCATTCATACGATGTATTACTGTGGATGGTGTGTATGTTCTATAGATTTACCAACTACCCTCCACCCTCCAGGCTCTACCCACCGGCAATGCGGCCTCAGCCTAAAGGCAGAAGGGGGGTAAGAAAAAGCACAATTAGAATTTTGTTTATTTATACCTGGAGTGTAATTATTTGATTGTGATCTTACTACCGATTGGTGTTTTATATTTGAATATAAATATTTTAAATAAAATGTTTTATAATTCATGATTGTTGAAATAGTCAGATGCTATATTGATATTGAGCCCAAGAGTAGTATTTATTTATTTACATTGCTGTCTTACATTCATTTATACAATACATCAATAAAATCCACAAGAGTAAAGGGTACATTATTAACACATACAAAGTTACAGGAAGTTACAGAATAAAAATCATTACATGAGTTACTGGTAACAAAATAATGCATAATACAGAAAAATAGGTGGGAGTGTCAATAGAAGGAGAAATGAATGTAAGCCCCACGAAAGCAAAGCTTGTGTGAGGGAATTTTCTGTTAAATAAATCAATTAAGAAGATAGCTAAGTTGGTTGAATAAATTTGTCTAAAAAGTACTTAGTTGAGTTTATAGTTAACTTTGATATAAATGTCTATTGATGAAATAAGGTCAGGTAGTTTATGAAGAAAATAGTATGAAATCATCTATGTGAAAAATTGAAAAATAAAAATAACATGAAATTTCCAAAAATGAAGAGTACGTTTCTGCTTATTGAACTATGAAAACAATTCAGAACGACCCTTACGATTGTAAGTGTATGTTGAATACAGACATAGAAAGTATAAGTGGATTATCTACTATCTACTCCTATCTCGATAGTAGATTATGTATATTCTACTATTTCTTCTCTATGATACAGGTTTATTGGTTTCTTTGATACACTCTATGAAAATTATTTGTTTGATCTTTGATTGTAGAGATTAACAATAGAAATAAAGAAAATGATTTCCATAAATTTTTATTCGAATATCATTCTATATTCATGATTCATCAAAATATAAAACGAAATTATGAGCATCGCAATTGATAGAGAAAATCACAAAAATTCACATTAATTTCCATTTGAAATATCATCAAAAATTATTTCAACTGTAAATGACAGAAAGTGTAAAAATAAGACTTCGTAATGGACTAGTATATCTGAGGTGGCAATGAGAAAACAGTTGATAAATTAAATATTATTTCATGAATCGTCATGGGTCATCTACCAACCGACACATGAAAGCATCACTAATTCCAACAATACATACAAAAAGTGTGTTTCAAGTTTCATCAGTGAAAGTTTCACCACGTTACATGACGGTCTGTGCAATCTTTAAATAACTTGCCAACCCGTCATTACTCAATTGTTGAATATGCAGAAATGTTGATAATTTTGAATTATAGCAGAAACAAAATTGTTGAACTATATTGATATGACATTTGAATTCAAAAATAAAATTTTACATTAATATTCCGTATAAATAGATTGATAGAATACTCACAGCATCAAGTTCATCAAGAGCAGCAAGGTGTTCTTTGGGGGCGATGATGTGGTGAGCGGTCTGTATAGTTCGTTTCTTGTGACTGGTCCAGACCCTCAGGTTGGGAATGGCGGCATCGTTGATGTGCTTGGCCAGAGCAGTGGCGTAGGTTGCGCCCCTTGCTGACAGGTCGGCGTCACCTCCTATTTTCCCCAACACATTGTTCTCGCTTTCTCCATGCTGAATACAAAATAAACACAAATCTTTCATACATCTCTCAATAATTGGAAATTTCACCGCAATAACATTTAGGCAGTTGATTATAAAAACAATATTACTATTGGTTTAGTAAATCTAGTCCTAGTGGCGCAAAGGCACAATAAGCTCAATCTCCAAACATAGGTAGAGTAATTTCTAATGAATTATCACAGACACAGATTGATTCAAATGAACTTTCTTGCATACGTCCCTTATTGTTTTCATGTTCCCTAGTCAACAGCCACAAATTCAGAGCAAACTTTTGTTAAGATGTAAAATTGGAAATTGGAGACTTTAAAATCGCACAATAACACATAAAAAAATTAGTTCAAGACTAATCATTATATAAATTATGAAAGATTACTCTTATATTTATATTTTCAATTTTCTTTGATGGAAGAGAGAAAAATGTAGGCTATATTTTAAATTTCAAAAGCATAAACATAAATTTGAGTACAATTGTATTGAGTATGCATGATCGACCTCTGTAGAAAATGCGGATAATTCATGCAACATTTGTTTGAAAAAATACAAAACAAACAAACATTCAAGGTTTGTTGGAATTTCCAACTGGAAAAATACGTAAGAGAAGTTGTACCAAAGTAGAAAAAAAGTTACGTTGAATTTAATTCATTGACTCATAAACGAGGCAAAGCTCATCTAAAATCCATTCAAAATTTAGACGCGTAACAGCATTAATTTTTCTTATAAACAGAACTTGATCTACTAAACCAAGACTTGAAAATTATTCAGAACCAAGAACTCACCCTTGAGAAATACAATGTCTTAGATTGTGGTTTGAAGTTTGAAATAAATGTCACTATATCACCAAGTCCTGGTCCATTAATTTTATTCATCGAAACCTCCTCACCTGCAACAAAAACTTGGAATGAGAAGAGATTGAGACACTGAAATTATGCATAGAAATTACAATTGTTTGGTAAACAAACAAATATAAAAATAATATTCGCTATTAAAACCCATGGCACTTGATTTAGACATGGCATGATTAGAGCGAAATTATAGTCGTAAATCCCTTAGTAAAAATTCTACTTATAATATTTATCTTCTAATATTCACTAAACAAGACTCAATCTCAAACTTATTTCGTATATTATTCTATTACTAAACCTCGAATTGAAATTGAAATAATTATATCCTAAGTTTAACTGAACAGTTACATAAGTTATTTTATTAATTGTAGAAATATTTAGTAGAGTGTGTTGATGGATGTGAGGAGTGGAGTTCCAAAATTTGAATTTTTTGAGGAGAGTAGAAGAACTACTGAGGATGTAAGGCATTCATTCGACGTTAGGTGTAAAATATAAATTAATCAGCTTCTGATTTGATGGAGAGTGAGAGGAAAAGGAATGGCAAGGACTGATGAGTTTGCTGTGCAGAGGTTATCTTCCACCATCCAGTGGCGTAACAGCCGGGCCCGCAATGCGGGGCGGCCCTAGAGCCAGGGGGGCCCGCGAGCCGGTGAGCTGGAAATGCCACTGAATATGGAGAAGACTTCACCATATAAATTTTTCCCATCGAATGCTAAGTTTTAGAAGGACTCTACAATTAGAAAATAATATCAAAAAAGGAAACAGTGAAAGAATATTGTGAACTTCTGAATTCAATTATGAGTAGCAATGCTATTATAAGATACATTATTATAATATCATTGCATTCGATAGCATTGCTATCCATAATAGCATGAGCCCAGCTGCAGAGTAATTCCGAGACACGTTAACGGACTTTTTCTCATTTCAAATCTGAGTGAAATATAGATTTAAATTACTCAAAATGTAGGTCTTGAAATTCTCTACAAGCTCATATAAGGAATTTATCTACTAAACAATTCTGTATTTCGTAAATTGGAAAAAAGCGTACGATTTTTCGTCAAGGATAGGAAAATCAATGCTAAATTTTTGACTAGAGGAACTCCGTGACTTCAGTATCATAGTCAGCTGCTCCTCATCTACTATTCTATACACTTTGACATCAAGTAACTTACAAGAGACAGAAAAAAATCACCCAAGTTTTGTCGTCAGGTATATCTGATCTGGTTTCAAGTGTGCAGAGGGCTTGATGTAGAAATACACAGCTTGGATTGAAATATGGATGAATGAACTGGAGAAGAATGAGTGGTGTTCTTTGTGATAGAAGAGTAGAAATGAAGAGAGTGACTTTTAATATAGAGGAAAATTAAATAGGACAGTGATGAGACTAGATGTACGCTGTATTGAACAGAAACATGGCCCATTTCAAAGAGACAGGAGAGAAAGATGGAAGTGATTGAGATAAGAATGTTGGGATAGTAGTGTGGGGTTGAAAGAGGAGGCAGGATAAGGAATTAGAGGCACAGAAAAGGCTGGTCCACAGATTAAGAAGATGGTAGAGACAAGAATAAGGTTGTATGGTTATGTGCAGAGACGAGAAGAGGGTTATCTAGGATGAAGAGTGCAGGATTTGGCTTTGAATGAAGAGAAAGGACGTAGAAGACCAGAGATGAGATGGAGAGACAGAATAGCGGCTAACTTGTGAGAGAATAGATGGAGGAGAGAGGAAACGTTGGACAGGATGCTGTGGAGAAGTAGTCAAGTGGAGTAGTGGAGAAGAAAAAAATGTCCAAAGACAAATAAAATGTTTGTAGAAATATTTACCGGCATTGAAAAATTTGATGTAAGAGTACTGAGCTTCTGATTTCTTGTTGATAGTCTCATAAACATCCATGTAATGCTCAATTTTATGAAGAAGATCATTCAGAGCTTTTTCACTACTCATTTCTTGATAGTCCTTACTGCATTGAAGAATTTCCTGCAATAAAAATCAGAATTAAATTATTGCACGTCATATTTATTAGTAAGAAATGAGAGGTGATAGTATAGTTCAAATTGCAAAATTATACAAAGTTATTATTGTATATAAGAACGGAATGAGTAAATTAATCTAGTAGACTTGAATCTACAAAAAATTAAGTCACTGTCACATCAAATTATCAAAAAAGCATTTTTAAAGGAGTAGTAAACACGTATATAATAGTTATGTATTACAAAAGTTTTTGATAATGCAAGGTACCTATGATAATTTTTATGAGTTTAAACGTTGAGAGTCATCTAACCCCTGAACACATTCTTTATCAATCACATCAATATCTTTATCATAAATTCAGTAATAATTCATTGACTTTTCTAGAATTTAAATTTTTACTAGATGAAAAATCACTTAATCCTTCTCAACAAAATCTCAGTAAAAGCACATACAATTTGCATCGCTTACAGTAAAAAAAGTATGTATTTGAAACCCTAGAAGGGTTTCGACAAAACTCATTTAGTTATTTTTCAATTATTATCCTAACCGATTCTGTTGTGAAAATAAGTAAAATATTGATCACTGAAAAACTCTGAATAGATTTCGAAATTGTAGACTACAATTGTTTATTATTGAACCAGATTATAGAGTTATACATTTTCTATTGTTATAATTTCGCTAAATAGGCCTAAATTGAATTCAGTTGAATGACAAGTAAGTTTTGTCAACAAATTCCAAATATCGACTCACCTTAATGTTTTGACTCAGAATGTATTCATCATCACAAACACATTCAACGAATATAATTCTAAATCCACACTTCTTGACAAAATAATCATTTACTTGCGAACGTGCTTCTTCTGTGACGTTGGTTCCATCAAGGATCTGAAAAAGAATAGACTCTAATTAAAACTGACTACGGAAATACAAACAGTAAACCGAATGAAATAACCTATTGGTGAAGTGGCCATAGTATGAATTTCTAGGCGGGCTGCCATTTCCCAGAATTCCTTATAATCAAGTCTCAAACTTTAGTGCAGTGAGCAGAATTGTTATTCTTCGACTTGGTAACGCTTTCACAGTTGTTAAGTTTATACTAAGAAAATACAGTAGTCGAAAAAGAATTGAGCTGCTGTTTACTGAACTTTTGCGACAAAATTTTATAATTAAATGACTAATAATATATAGGCAGTTTAGGAATGAAAAAGTGAGAAATGATGTAAATGGCAATTTCCTGATAATTTGAATAAATTTACCTTTTTATGATAGATTATTTTATAATATAATTCAGCTCATAGATTTTCCTGATAAGCGTTGACCAAATGAAGATAAGATATGGATAAAGATTAGGCCTACCTACATTCCCTTTTTACAGAAAAATATATGTAGGATTTATTCATCAAGTTGAACACTGTTAATAATAAGTGATTTATAAATACACGGTATATACTTACAGCGATATCTCCATGTGATTTGAGCCAATCTGATGTATCCTCCATGGCTTCACTAGCACTTTGCTTTCTGATTTCATAGGCTTCTTTATTGTCTGCTCTAAACAGATCATGGTTGTTGTACAGCTCAATATGTTTTCTTCTGTAATTACTCACGCTGAATACTAGAAAGAGGAGAATTTTTGTTAGAAATAATTTATGTATCAGTTGTCCAAGTTATTGAAGTATTTAGTATCTATTCAAAAACTATTGACAATTTACTTCTAAAATAGATATTCTGTCTATGAAAGAAGATTAATTTTCATGGTTTAATTCTAGGGGTTCAAAATAAATTATTCACGTCTAGATGATAGAGAATTATATTCATAATTTTGAATAATTTGTTTCCAAGAATAAATAGATTTCAATAATTATATAATAGTAAGAAATTTAACCTCCTATTATTAAAGATAATCAATCATTTTTTTTCATCTTTGGAACTGGAAGGTGAGCTAGTAATGAAATTCTTCATGAGAATAGTTCACATTTTCTTATTCAGATGGACCAATTCTTTCTATTATTAGAAGATGAAGTTGGCACTGAGTCCAACTATATCAAGACAGACTTGACATCGTGAAAATGACTCAACCACCATTAATAATTGCTTCATTTGAAACATTGACTTACCGTAGATTCATCTTATCGTAACTAGAAATAATTTATGTGTCAATCTTTTTACTATTCTTTCTGATGAGTAGAATATTAAAAATCAAAGTCATGAAATATTTGAAAAACGACTTATTGTGATTTGTTTAATAATTATTCATTTCATTCCAGTACACATTTTGATGAATTTCAAAAACCTACCTCTAACTGAATGTCCCTTCCAAGACAGGAATCTCTGAAGTTTATGAGCAAGAACGGTTTTTCCTCTCGCTGGCAATCCAACCAATGCCACAACAAGTGGAGAGAATCTTCTTTCGACTGGAAGAAACATAAAAATGGTAAATTAAGTTCATTATTCTTAATCAAGAGTTGAAATACTGGAGAGAATCTTCTTTCGACTGGAAGAAACATAAAAATGGTGAATTAAGTTCATTATTCTTAATCAAGAGTTGAAATAATCTAATGAGACATCAATAGATCAAGCCCATAGTTTTTCTGGTCTCACTAAGTTGGTTGTTTTATCTAGTAGGCTACAATATTCTACATTACTTTTATCCATACATTATTATTGATACAAGTAGCCTAAATCTAGAAATCTAAGCTTGACAGGTTTACTCTCAAAGAAGGGTAACCTACAAGCAGTGACTATTGGTCACTATAATAGTCACTGTAACACTAGGGTAGCCTATAGCCTACTATAATAAAGAGGCTCTTCAAAGTTTACCTATGCAACATTTATTATAATATGTAATTTACCCATAACTTGGTTGAAGGTAAAGGGAGAGGAGTGGGTGCTCTCAATTGGTAGCCTACTTGCAAAATTATTTGATGATAATCAAGAAATTTTTACGGTATATAGCCTACTATTATACTTTTTTGTGGCATGTCTCTGCATGATAATTACCCTTTCATAGCAAACTATCGTCGTTAAAGAATATGTTGCGGAATATTGGCACAATTTAATGCATGGACATTAGCTAAACGCGATAAATATTGCAAAACACGGAAGATGTGCGGCGTTTATAAGTTGCAAGGTCTTCTTATAACCTTGAGCAGAAAATTGAGCAACAAGACAGCATTTTTCAAACAGCACAGATCAAAACGGCGAAACAATTTGTCTCAGAATTTTAGAAATTTTTTCTTGGTCTAGAATAGAGAAATCTTGTAAAATCTAAAGAACATTCTTTAGATGAGCTTGATAAGATAAAAGTTTGTCAATGTAGTAAGTAGTAGGCTATACTATGCAGACTGAACCACAAAAATATTAGTGAATTATATATAATGTGTCTTTATAATATTTTTACCTGTATAATAGTCAACTTATATTTTTAATTGTATAGTCTACTATTATTTTTGTCGTTCAGACGGCAGATTAAAAAAACCAAGGCAATCTTGAGAAGCTTACTAAAATACTTATAGATAGATACTCTATGTTGCAGATGGAGCCAGTTTAAATTGGACAATTGATAAAAAACAAAATAATTTGTTTGTCCATTAGTAAGATGCTGAAGGGACGCATCCTTTAGAATAGTGGCTGTCTGAAGATAACTTACGTTATGTAAAACTTATTGCAGATCACAAAATAATTACTGTCATCTCTTGAAGTTCAAAGTATTTTGTGGACGACTCAAGTGAAAACTCAATAAAGTGGAATGAAACAAATTTTTAGGAATTTGGAATAGCCGCTACATGTATAAAGTTTGATCAATTCCATAATTATTATTAGGCTCTCAAATGTGTAAGCAGAGATAATGTCTCAAGAGCTAGAGAAGAGTAGAATATAGGCTATTGAAGTAAAATATTTTTTGTTAATGGCTAAGTTAGATTGAAGTAGGCTTTAATAAAAATAGAAAAAACATGAAAACAATAAAAATGGACATAGCCTACAACAGAACTCTATACATTGATGTTTTTCCAAGAACTACAGCTTAATCTTTGAATGATGCCGTGCCATACTTTATTAAAACAATGTTTTATCAGACCCATGTCCCGAAAAAGTTCTTCAATATAGGTAACTTAGTTGTATCCGGAGATAAAATATGTTTTCAGTATTTTTCTAAGTTCAACGAATGCTACCTTCATAAATTTCTACATTATTATGAGAAGTTAAAAATAAATGTATCCAAGCTTACAGTGAAGAAACTAATTTTATTGAACTGATAAAGAAAGAGTGCTCTCTTTTGAAACTTATGTAATGAATGCTCTGAAATAAATTCACCGCTGAAAAGGCAATGACCTTGGTCAACAGGCTATGATTACGTCATGCTAAAGTAGAAAAAGACTTTGAAATTTTACAGCTCCAATTCTAGAAGAATGGAAACTGAAACATAAATTTATGGATACGTAAAACTGATATACGGTAGGTACCAAATTTGTAATGAAATGATTTGAATCATCGATAATTCAGTAAAATAATTGATTATTTTCATGCTAATATAAGTTTTTAGAATTTAGTAGGCCTAATTTATGAAGGATAGGACCAAAGCTTCCTTTAATAGAAGGCCATGGCCTAAAAATTGACAACTATGTAGAGTAGGAAATTGGGTCCGTTTAAAAGCATTGAAATCATTTTCCAATCAGCTGTTCTAATGGATGCGTTTCTTGTGTGCATTCTCACATTTGACTTGCTACAAATCATAAGTTATTTTAATAAATAACTGTCTATCCTTAATCTTTCTAGCTAATCTCTATCACAACCTATTACAAAAAACACAAAAGGAATTCTATACAAAGAGTTTTATGAACGATTTTCATGGTAATTATGCTCAAAGAGAGAAAAACCAACATGTCATGAAAAAGTCAACATGCATGATTTGTATCTGTACTTAATGCTTTCATATGAAAAGACTGTGTCTACGGTGCGACGTTGCCATATTATTAGAGCAGGGCCTTCTATTAAAGGAAGCTATGATAGGACGGACTAAGTCATATATTATTACTCTGGAGTGAGCTTTATTCATGATGGAAGGAATGAAAGATAATTTTTTAATTATTTTTAATCTTTTTGTCTTGGTACCATTCAAGGGTAGGCCTTACATCTGATTAATAATTGGTCCTTAATAATGAAAAAACATTCTTTTTGCAAAAATATTGTGGTTATTATAGTTTTTATAAAACTATTCAAACACATACATCCAGATAGGTAATGGATAGGATAGCCTAATCAGCCTGGTCATATATAAACTATTATAAAGATCAAAGTAAATCAGTATAACTAATTTACATCCTAACAAGAATGAATGCCAGAGCTTTAAATTACCTGCTTGATGCGGGGCAGTCGTCCACGAGTAGTTATTGTCCTTCTCCTCGTCAGAATCGTCCTTATTCAACAGGTGAGAAGGCCCGAGTAGTATGGGTGCCATGATAGTTCTTCTTTTTCAAGTTTGACGTGATACCAATAAATATCGTCAAATTCAGCAGTGTTTGCTCAAATTAGAAGAACTAGACGACGAAAAATTAACAGGATATTTCCACTGTAGTGTCGTCAAATTTAATACTAGATAGCTGCTGAAAACTCTGAGAAATGATCGGATGATGTGTGTCTTATTTGCGATTGAAGATCTCTCCTCATTCGTCCAACTACCACAACAAACAAATTCGACTCCAGTGTAATGCTCTTAGACAACAGAAGAAGTAAAAACTTTCTTTGCTAATTTATTTGTGGAAGACTGACTTTAGATTAAAATAAGCTAACTCCACACAACTTTGATGCTCTAAATAAGTTCAACATCAATTTAAATAAAGTACTGTCACAAATCCAAAACCCTCTATTATTCAAATTAAAAACTTACACTTGTGTACTTTTTTCATCAACTGGACAGTTCAACAAATTCAGTTTAGTTATGTTACCTATCTGAATTTACAGTTCATGAGTTCTATTTCTGGCTTCCTATATCAAAATCACTCTTTCTGCACTCTCACTCAACTGATAGGAAACTTCGATTCTCTATCGCTTGCAATCATCTGCCGACAAAAATAAATAATTTGAAAGTCTTTCATTATTCTGCTGAAACTAGTTATCACTTTTCTGTGGTACTCTTTCGCGAGATAATCAATTGCAAATGAAAGAGATGAGAACAAACGAGTGGCTTTTGTTCACTGCTTATCTCCTGGACAGGACTGATCTAGTGATCTGATCTAAAACTTCAACCAGTCACAGCACAGCTGTTTTTGGAGGTGGAAGATTGGAAGTGGCTCATGCTGCAGCGCTCTAGCGGCGAGACAGAGAAAATCGATAATCGAAGCTTATCAGCCTTTTTTGAATTGAAGAATAGAATATCCTTTGCAATAAATGATATCCAATATATAAGCTATTTCATTTTCAAAAATCTTATAGCATGGAATTCACTCAGAATATATATAGAAAGAATAGTTGAAGTACAATCAAGTATAGTAACAAATTACTATCCTAGTACGGTACTACTGATACCGGTTGGCTATGTTGCTACATATATATTATCATTTCTCTAATTAAGAAGACCCTAAGGATTTAATGCTCACGCATGATAACTTAAGATTTTCATCACAAAATAATTATTGCAGAGGAAAATCTCCTGTTAAAACATACAACTGTGAATCAAACATGACGAATAGGTACCGTACCTCCGAAAATTGCTTCAATGGAAAATAAAAGCTTTAAAGAAAATAGAAATCTGCTTGCGGTTTGAAAATCTGAGGTCAGATTTTAAATACGTAGCCTACTATGAATGTCGTATACTATAATATAACATCATTCAATGTTTTATCAGATTTTAAATACGTAGCCTACTATGAATGTCGTATACTATAATATAACATCATTCATTGATAGGCTACTATGACCCAGGAAAATTGTCATAAAAAGTACATCAACCTTGCATGGATCGATGGATGAATGTGGTGGTCTGCTGTTTTATCATTGAGTATGGATATAAGTATAGCCTACTTATATCCATCAATGGTTTTATCCAAGTAGACTACGGTAGTAGTTAACCGTAATGTTACATATAGATATATAGTCCCAAGCTGCCCTCCCAGAACACACCAAAAACTTCAATAATAAGTGACGGCGGTTTTAAATATTTTTTCTGGTTAATTCTATTTCTAAATCATCAGATGTTGTAGTTATAGGATATTCAATTTAGTTTTATTACCAAAAATTAAAAAAAAAATGTGAAATTAAAAAATTTGAATGATTAGGCATATTTTTACGTTTTTAGTGGTGTTCCTGTATGTTGCTGAGTAGAGCGCGGTTGAAAACTTCAATTCAATATCCCATGACCCTCACTTACAACTCACGTGCCCTAGGAAGTAATCCATATCCATAATCTTGCCTACCCAGGAAAAAAATCCTGGAGCCGCCCCTCTTGGAAAGAATATAAATTCAGAGGTAATCTGCAGAATAGTAGTAGTAACTTATAGTAGTAGTAGTAGTAGAGAACAGTAGGCTGATTTAAATATTATGTATAAGTTTAGGTACAATAATTGAATTTAGTAGGCTATAGATAGAGTAGGTAATCAATTTATACAATATGATATAGGCTATGATTCGACAATATAGACTGATCCTCGTCTTTTCTATAATTTCTTTGATAGTCTATAAATGTTTTTATAATAATTGTTCTTCATTCATCAATAAAATAGATGAATTTCAAGTGAAGTAATTTCCAATCAGTTGTATCATGCTGTTATCTTCTTAAAGTCCTTGAGTAGATACGAAATACCCAAAGACAAATAGAGAACATACTGTAATAAAAAAGTGTTTGACGTTTTATTGAGTTAGGCCTATAAATAATCTATGCAAGACTTTTACTTCCTGTTAGATAAAAATTGTAAGTATTTGAGATGATCAAGCGCACTTCAAAATAGTGTTTAAAATTGAAAAATTCTCAATCAATGGTAAAGGCTTGGTTCAATAATGATGCATTATTGAACTTAAGTTTTCATCCTCAATTATGTGCTACACATAACTTATGTGTAGCTTGTAGAACCATATAAGACTCCTATAAAATTTATGAACCTTGTATTTTATTTGTCTTGATGGGTCATAGCTATTAATATACTTCGTCCATCTACATAATGATAGCCTAAATTAAGCCTATCCCTTTCCATTTCGAAACATTTTATTAAGCACATTTTGAAAAACTCTTCAATAGAAAACATGAGTTTATCAAAAGCATTAGTGTTAGAAAATGAAAATTTGAATCACAGCAGAGCCTAGCCTAAAGCCGATCCTTCTTAGTAGGAGCTTCTTTCAACATAATTTATGTAGTGTTAACATTATAAACTAGGTACTAAAAATGGTAATGTGATTTAAATTCTTATATTTACCAACATACATGATAGTAGCCCTAGACAAAAAGGGAACAAAAGCAATAATATATACTCATAAGTGTGGAAAGTTATAAATAAAATGCCACCATATCATTTCTGTCATTTTTTTAATTACTATTATCAACATTATTTCTCCTATAATTATAATAAATATTCTCACATAAAGTATAACTCACCTACGAGTGTCAAGTGTTTTATTGTATTGTGTACTATTTTTTGTCATATTATAATATTATAAAATGAGATAATAAATGAAATGAAAATTATTATTATTATTAGTGAGGATGTAGGGAAGCTTGAAATAGCTTAAGAAATGTGGACTCGCTCTGAAGTAATGTTATAAACAGTTCTAGGCGAGTCCTTGATGTGGAAGGTGGTGGTTTTAGCCAGTAGTTCTTAATGAGAGTCTGGCACAGCGTGCGTATAAATAAGGCATTTCCACCTCAATTGAAAAAAATATATTATTATTACTAGCGTAGGCGTGTTCCATATTGCCGATATTATTTTTTTTAGTAATATTTTGCTACAGAAATGAAAAAAAAGTTCAATGGAAATCTTTATATAACTCAACTGCTTTAATTTATTACTTGGATTTTTTTCAAGTGAGCTCGCGTTTTCCATCGATAACCTTTGATGTTTTGTACTTTGGAGTCGTACAAATTGTTGAAACGACATCATACTATTCTCAGAAGACAAACATGAATTTTGATAAGGAATAGGCCTAAAACTCTGCTTAAACTTGTGACGCGGCTACAATTAAGCACATAGTCTTATTTAATCATTTGCTAGTACTTCTAAAGAAGTAATTCAATATTCATGTAACTGAATACGATTTATTATTATTGCTGATAAGGCTTCCCAGAGCTATATTGACTCTAATTCTAGTCTATTGAAGTGAAATATTGATAATTTTGTTGTTATTGAATCACTTATCAATTTTAAAACTGAATGAGAATCCAGATCATTCTATGATGTCTCCCCAACATCATTGAGAAAGCATTGAAATACCTACTGATATTTTCGAGTCTCTCAATTTCAACAAAAAAAAAAAACCCCCAGCCAAAATTTACTGTTGATTTTTTATAATATGGTCAACATAATGTTGGATAGTAGAATCATTTCCCTATTGGAAAACTGCATAATCGATTAGTTTTTATTGAATAAGTAGAAATCTGCGTAAGAATTAATAAACTTCGTCTTCAAATAATAAGCTTCAGGTACAGGAAACATAGATAATCAATTATTATTTAGTAGGTTTACAGAGCGTGCATCTTTTACAGAAATAAATCTATCAGAATAATTTCTGGTGCAGAATTCCTTGTCAACTGTAGGCCTCTCTTTTTGAGCTGAGAATAATGCCCGTAATAAATCTATACATTTTCAGGGTTTGATGTACACTATTGAACAAATGCCCCACCTCCAACATAGACAAAATATACACAATTATTTTACTCGGCAACGTGATATAAGGAAGGTTATTGGTATCAAAATAAAATATTATTAAGGCCTATTTATTTATGTAGGCTAAAATAATTTACTGAATATGCGAATTGTAAACTACACAAGCATAGGCCCTATATAGACTATATCGGGCCTCACTACAAGAACGTCATAAGTAATCAGGCACTTACTAATAACGTTATAGGTATAGGCTATTTCATATCATCATTAAAATTGAGATAAGAATATTTCTATACAATAATAATTCTAGTCAAATAAAGAAATGATCAATACATTGAAATGTATTTTATATTCAATACACAATACTATTGATTTATTAAGTCCTTTATTGAATTACAGTTGTGAATTAAAGAAGAGTCAACATAAAACAGTAATAAGTTACCTATTTTGAATTGAAAAAAATTGAACCCAAATTATCAAAATATTATTTGGTTTTTATTATAAATATTTAATTCTAATATAAAAACGAGGTTATAACTGTGTTAGCTATTAATATTAATTAGAATAATGACACAAAAAAGATAATGCCTGATTAAATTTATTTTTATAGCTTTATCTCTTAGATTGACGTCATATTCTGCATTCAACAACAGCTACAAACTTGTTTTGACAAACAAGTTTATCCAGCAACTCAAACTTTGTATGCGATGACGGCTGGAATTTTGTTTGAATATCAAATTATGTGGTCTGGTGAAACCAAAGATGTTAGTATTTTCTCCAAGATTAGCCTATAAAGGGTATGAGTTGTAGAAAGCAAACTAATTTTACCCAGTTAATCTTATTAATGGGAGCTCAAATTTCCGGTTGCTTCTACTATAAGGCCTATCTAAACTATGGTAGGAAAGAAATCTATTTATAGACGGTCACGTTATTCAAGTTGCCATCCTAAATTCATAAGAGGAAATACAAACAAGCAAAATAACACCAGGCTAAAGAGCACTAAAGACAAGTTTCAGATTGATAATAAAAAATTAAAAACAAATAGAAGTGCTTCTCAAACCCAAAAATAGACTAATCGATTATCAATTTGTAACAATATTATCTTATTGAAGAGAACGAGAACCTATAAATAGGAGTGCGGTTCTCTCTGGTTCCGGGAGAAAGAACAATATTTCAATAAATGGCATACCTTGCATACTAGAATAAATACATTCTAGCAAATACGATCGCTCTTCTACTATCACAGCTTTGTTATTCCGTTTAAAATAGTAATCCTTTTAACAATGGTATATGACTGAATAATTCAATACTTTATTGTTATTGAAATTATTAAATGAATACGATAACATTTTCAGTCAAGGAATGCTCAACTGAAAACATCAGCTATGGAGCACTCAAGGGGTAGACGGAAACCCTTAAATTTTTGGCGTCAACTATAAGCTTATTACATTAAAGTTAGAGATTCTGCCGTAGAAAATATCAATTTTGGATGAAGCACAGATCCAGCCTGATTATATTATTATCCCGATAATTTTGGTCAGATTAAAAAAAAAATTAAGCAAATTATATCAAATTAATGCAATGAGCAATATTATAATCATTTATGCATGAAAATAAGAAATACCGGTTTACTGTTTCATCAGATTTCATAAATTGAATTGTTTCATGAGTCTGCAAAATTCTATACAATTTTCTTTCAATTGTACAACAATTCAGCAATAATAAATTTATTTATAATTTCATCGTACAATGTAAAGTGTATTGAAAAACATTCGAATTAATTGTGATTACAATAAAAATCACAATAAAAATTGTGATTGAAGACAGACTGTTTGCTTGCTTGCATTAATTGGGCACAAACTGGGTTTAAGGCATCACTATATGAGTGCCCAGGGAACATGTAGCTACCATTAATCATATCCCATCGAAATTTCCTTGAGCTCAAGTTTTCATACAAAACAAACTGTTTTTCAAGTGTTTTTGTATTCAGTTTCTTACTTATAGCACGAAAACCATGCGAAATCATATTATCTTTGAATTAAACTACATAAGATATTATGCTTAATGACACCTTGAATGTTAAGATGGTTTAAATACTTCTCAAAAGCATGCACCTACTGATTCAAAAATTAAAATTAAGCTGGATAAAAGTCCAACATTATATTATTATTCATATAATGTTGATTTTTTCCAGCTTAATTATTATTATAATTGAGCGTACTTGGAACAGGAGTTTAGGGCGATTGCCTGTTTCTTATATTTCCTATAAATAGGAAATACCGTACAGGGTACCGGTATCAATGATTTGTCTCAAATAAATGAATAATTTTATACAGTTTACACTACAAGTGATTATTACAAGACTTTAAGTTTGACCTTGATAATTCCGTGTTCGAAGATGCCACGGTACCAACCTAGACTAGACATCTATTCGTGACACAATAAATCGAAGTAGGAAACCTTTGTGCTTCCTACTGGTAATTTATTTATTCTTACTGTAGGGGAGTCAAATCAGACATCATTCAGATAATAAATAACTGTGTTATGTGACCTCCATGAATCTAAGCATTAATATTTTATGAAAAGATGCAGATAATGGAATTTATTACAATAAAATTATTTACTGTCTGTACACAGCACGTGTAGCTATTTTTATACCATAAATGATGTAATATGCTATTCATTGAAGTCAGACCACACCATAACGTTGGACAACAAATAACGATATAGAGCCTGAAATATTTTTTTGGAAATTCTCAAGACATTTCATTAGTTCTAAAAGAGTCGTTCGAGAATGGTTACACTATTAATAAAATAAAAATAGCATGCAATATTAATCATGAAATGAATAAATCTAATCATTTTTATATTGCCCTTGTAAAAAATCACTATGTAAAACAGCTACAGTATCGGTGCCGGTATTGTTAGATCTACTAATGATAATAATAATCATTATTATTTGTGAATTTTAGACATTATAAACTGTTGTTGATTATTACTCTTTACTCATATCAGCTTTACCTTTACATATTCATCCAGCACTCATTTATAAAATATTTTGAAAAAAGCTGGTATGAACACTTCAAGCTCCCTTAAATTTAAACTATTACGAGCGAAGCAATGGTGTTCTATTTTTGGTATCAGCCAAGTCCGTATTGGTTATGTTAATGAACTGCAAGGTCAAGCATTTCGATTCTCGTCATTCCTGTCTGGCGAGTTGTAATAATTATAGTGTATAGCCAAAAGAATGATAATTTATAACGGTAGATATTAAGTATGTCTATATGGTACAGTATATGCATTTTTAGTTTACTATAATTGACTTAGGCGTTGTCTAAACTAACTTTTTTTTACAAAAGCATAAAAATGTCCTACAATGGTGCTGTTCATTTGAAAATTGAAAATCGATTACAATTATTCTATAAATATATAGCATGAAATAATATCATTTCTAATTAGAACTAACTTATTACAATTCAATGCAAGTTTTTATCTTCAAGAAAAAATCTATAGATTCAGTATGAGACAGTATAGGTGAGATCTTGAAAACCATGAACTCTGTAAACGACTACCTAGGAAAGTTTAATTATACTGTACTGCTGATTGTCTGTAATTTACAATGTGCACTGCCGGAAAGTTTCACAAAAACCCAATTAAATTTGGATTTGTCATTTTTAATTCGTAAAGTTTATCGATTTTAAAAGCTTTATAACGTGTTCTACAATACTTTTTTAAATTCAATATGTGTTTTGAACCGAATCTCGTGCTAGCTAATGACAATTTGATAACAATAGCGAGAGATTAGGCCCAAGCCCTACATGGGCTGTTGAGCCATTTCAAATAGCAAGAGAAGTACGATATAGGCTAGATAGGCATAGAAGCACTATCCAAGTTTCAAATGAAATAGTCTTCTGTTTGAATAGTGTGTTCAAAACTGCATTTGTGAGCGGAATGGATTTGTTTACAGGTTATTGCTGGCATCGAGCCGGGGTTGACGGCCTTTATTCGGAGAGAACCTCGACCTGGAAAGAACTGTGCTACTACGCATTCGAAAGTCTGAAAATATGAAATACACAGTCTATCTATGTATAGATATAAGCACAGGCTACAATCCTGCCGGTCAGATAGAAATGTGTGAAGCGGAAGGATAAACTAGACTTAGCTAGGCGCACCTAAATACTATTTTTATACCGTATGCAGAACCTGTAGCTGACCAACTCTACTAAAGTTTGTAGGCCTACCCCAGACAATAATACTTGAGTTATATAAACCAAGGGAAAATAATAATTGTTAATGAGTTCGATACATCAAATAATAAAGATAAACTTGATTGAAAAAAACCCCAGGTTCTCTAGCAACTTTTGGGAATTGAAGTAGGCCTACTAGGTATTGATACAGTAAGTTCACTTTCCAAGGCATATGGACAGGCAATGAATTAGCCTACCTCATTACTGCGTCTTACAATGTCCGTTATTTTGATCTGCTGGTTACTTTATTTTGTCTTACATATAGGAACTGATCCGAATACACAAGAATCAAATTAAAAACAAGCGCTCTAAAATGATGTCATCTAAAGGTAGGTATCATTGCGACAAGATCCAATAAACTGATAAATTTGATAACATTGCTTTATGAGGGTTGAATTCAATTGGATTGTCGCGCAGTTGGTCGCTAAGATTTAAATGTGAATTTCTGGGTAGAAATTGATGCGATTAGTCACAATAGAGCAGTCCATTGCACGTTTATTAAAAATGTACATCATTGTTTAAGCTAATGACTATCATGAAATTAATATCCCGAAATGCAAATCTATGTTAACTAAATTATTGATATTCAGCACTTTCATTCAAAAGTCATTATTATCAAATGGATTTGTGTTGAGATCCAATTCACTCCATATTCCTACATGTTCACTAACCAAGTCTTCGTTTTTAAATACAGTATTGTAAAGGCGCTCTCACTTAGCTACAAGTTGGGCGGCTGCATTATTAGCTAAATTTGCAACGTTACTGGAATCGCTCGACGTCCAGGAGCTATGTACATTGGATTCTGTAAACCAAAACCAAATTCAGTACGGTAGCTGCTAGCATTTAGAATATGTTGTTGGCCATATTGAAGAGTAATTCCTTGATGAAAGATGTTATTAAAATTCACAGTGTTTCAAGATGAACAAAGAATGATGAATTTTCTGGAGGTGGTTCAGAGAAAAGTAACTCAGAAAATCCAAAATTGGAAAAAATCAAGATTGGAGACACTTTTCAGGAGAAATTTATTCAAACTTGAACGGAAGTGTGATATTACGCATGCGAGTCTTCAAAGCCAGATCACATCACAATTATTATGCGATAGTGTGAATAAGTTCTATGTTCTAGATGTAGAAAATTGGGTAATTTTCAAACGAGGTTTTTATTAAAATTGAATGAGAAAATGACAAAAATGGTAGGCAAAATATTGTGGTATAGTATAATCACATTGATCTTTAATCTGTGTGAAAGTATAAAATACGGAGAAATATGTGAACACTATTAATAATTTTCTATTCTGCTTGAGCCATGCATTTTCACTATCAAAATTTGCCATGCAATTCTATCAAATTTGTTTTTTTTAAATTTGATTTTCAGAATGACAGTAGCATTTACTAATAATTATATTCATTGTTACATTAAAAATCTTGAAACTAGATGGTGTTTATAGGAACCGTAAATTTTTCGTATTGTTTAGTAACATAAGAAGGTCCTAAGATTAGGTGTGAAGATTATTATATACGTTTTGAAGATACAGTTACAATCAACCACCTACACTGTTGGACATTGAACTTTGTTTGTAGGATAGTTTTACACGGAAAATAAGTACTTCGTTAAAATACACATTGAGACACTTCAGTAATCTGGAATATAGAACAATTATGATATGAATATTTCAAGTGAATGAGATCATTTAATCGATGAAAAAGAAACTTCTAGGACCAGCAAGACTGTTCGGAAGCTGGAGAATGATAATCTTGTGGGCGTCGCTACATATTAGAGCCAAACTATTGCTCAGCAAGTAGGCCTTAAGCCTCGGCATTTCTGTCCAAGATATGAAACGTGCTAGAAGTTGAACACCTCAAACAACATTGTAACTAGACTTCAATTTAGATTCTTCTGAGCTTGTGATTGGTCAACCAGGTCAACAATTGATTGCAGGACCTTGTCCCACAAGCTTTCCATGAAAAACTCATCTTCTCTTATTTTGGAGTCGCCTCTTGGCCTTCACTATTTGATTATTACGGACTAAATTATAAAAACATTATGCCAAAATCATAGCTACCAACTCAATATGACTATTGCTTCCCTTTTTCTATTTTCCAATATTTGAGAGTTGATTAAAACCATTTAGATTTTTTGCTCAAAAATTGAGAAATTATACGTTTTAAAAATTATGCGGTTCTTAGTCAACACCCTTCTAATTCTATTGATAATAAAAGAAAAATATTTGTGAAAATGGTCAAATTTATTCTGTTTAAATGAAGTGTGGAACGAGGAAAAGTGAAATGAATCACTAGAAGACTGTGATAATATGCTTCTATGATAATAAATTGAATTCCATTCGTCACTTCAATTACAGCTTGGTGAATCATGACTGAAAAGCAAGAGAATGTGATTCTAAAAATTCTCACTTCGATTAATATCTTGTACGGGTCGATAAGCTGAAGTTCAATTTTCTTCTACTTCAATAAGAACAACTAACACATAATGAGATCAACCAAAATTTCAAATGAGTAAAGTGAGTAGTCAGTTCTTCAATTATTTTTCTGAAACAGAGAAAATTATTGTCTCAGAGCTCTATTTTTATAATGTAATTGGACTACGCAAAGTGTTCAAGCTTTTTCATATCTGAATAGTTTTACACTGGTTTCCATACTCAATTATAATAGAATCCTTGCAGTATAAGTAGTAGAAATTAGAATAAGTAATTAATTAGAGCGATTTTTCTAATTAGATAAAATAATAAAGAATTGATTATAAATAATATCAGGAAATGAATACCTATGATAACAGAGTACTTGATATCACAACATTCCGTTCATGCAAATATTATTAATAGTCAACCAACTTCTGACTGAGCTACCCATTCATTAAGAACATTGATTCTTTATTCGCAATTCAGATAATAAAAGATTTTCTTATTTTGAAATCCAGAATTATAGTGAATATTTAAAAGGAGAAATAAAGCTTTTTTGGGCCTTCCTCTAAGGATTTTCAAATAACCTTTTTTCAGACAAATAGATAACCTACTCGATCAACGGTAGAAAAAAGAATTGTCAAATAAAATACTCAGTGAAAATAATAATTCAAGATGCTATGTAGCATCCTCATATGTAGATGAACAATTCTTCGCCACAAATCCATTTTTTTAAAATAATAAATAGGTAACTCATGAATCGATTTGAAGAAAATTCAATAATAGAACTTAAAAAATGAATTCTGTGGTCTAATCGGAACTGAGGGAAATGAATGTTTGAAAACAAAACTCGAAATAAACAATATCAAATACCGCATTTTATTTAATCAACAACTAGAGAAATGTCTACTTCAACTAAAGTGATACAAAAAATATTAATATTATTATCAGAATATTATCAATCACATATAAGCCCCTTTGATTAACATAACATCAAAGTGGGGGTTTATCCATCGTATTCAGTATGTAAAGTAATTGATCAGTTCGATATTATTTGCTTATATCATGACACCATCGAGTCACAATTATCATTAAACAATTTTTATTTACATTCAAATATTTCTGACAAATGCAATAACCAAGGAATCAATTGAGGAATTTGATGGCTTGTGCTCAATCATAGAAAATTTCTTTCATGAAATTAGACACAAAGAACTAATTGAAAAATACGTAATTATAGACTACACAATTCTTTCAAATTTATTTTTTCTTACTCATGAGTTTCTCGCTGAGGTCATCGAAGGAAGGATCGCTAATATTGAGCATGAGAGCTGATCCGCTAAGGTACACTCTGTTCTGTGAGTTGGCAATCTGAAAGGAGAAGAAAAAGAAACATCAATAATTGAACTTCAAATTTCATATAAGACCTACTCTAATAGTCGAAAATTTCTAAGAAATCAGAAATTGAAATCAACATTAGCCTATTAGATAAAAAGAGTCTTTAAGAAAGAGAGTTCAATACAGTATGCTACTACGATAAAAAACGGAAAATAAACTATTATTATTGTATATAACTTCAGATATTTCAAAGTTTTTGTTTCAAAAATAAGTTCTTTATTACATGAATATAAACCTGCAATCATAATAAAACAAGATCTCAACTTAATGAATAAAACAAAACTTGATATAAAAGAAGATCTGATTTCAATGTTATTAGATAATTTATTACATAAATAAATCGGTTATTTGCTGAGACAAATCCATTTTCTATTCAATTCACTTTTCATTATGATTCAATTATTATTAGTTTGGTATTCAATATTCAATCGTTTCGTGATGCTCACTGTTTAAGTGTTCCAACAATTTATTTATTCAGACTTAGAAAAAGGCCTCAAATAAAAAATATTCAGTAAAAAAACGATTCACTCACCGTTCGAGCAATGCTCTGAGCAGCTCTCAACTTCCTCAATTTCAAATAACCAGGATTCGCTCCAACAGCTTGACCTAAGTAAGCATTATTAAGGAGGGTCTATCAAAAGTTGGTGGTTATTTCAAATTTACACATGTACTATTAATAACATCCTGCATCCATCTACTGATGCTGCATCATAAATGTATATAATTTAATTCTGTCTTTCTGGAAGACGACAAAACCGTCGGTCCCGACTGTTAATGGCAATCTCCCAAGATCACCAGTCACAATGACCATGCTAATCCTACGATAACTTCTGAGGTATCTTTAATAATTAGTAAAACCATTGACGTGTCATATGCTGCATGAGCATTACTCATTGGTTGCGGCTTATATGTGATGAATAAATTAGATAAATAAATGAATCTCACTTGTGAGCACATAAAAAATCTGAATAAAAATTTCAATTCATGAATGTAGACATGAATTAATAAAAAAATATACATTTTTAACCGTCAATATTGAGAATTAAATCAACTACAATAATTATTATTATGGCTCAAAATTTCTGAAGTTTACTTAATGTTTTTCAAGTTTCCAACTTATTATTATAGTGGATTGTTTTGATGTTGACATTTGAAAAAAGTTTTTTATGATTTTCTTTGGAAGCACATCTATTTGTGTCCAAGGACAAGTGAACTTGACCTATTATTTTGGACTCTCAATCCAAATTGATGAAGGGATAGTGAGGAACTATTAAGCCTGTTTTTCTTTCCCAAATCATGTATAAATTTAAATTGTCAATAAATAAATTAATATCCTACAAAGTCTATTCAATGGAAGAGTAGTTGCTGTGAAAAATAGTAGCATTACTGTTAGTTCTTTGAAAATGAAATAGGAAGGGTTCTATAATTTTTGTCTATTCTCTTAAGCCGCGTATCGACAGTTCGAGGCATGTGCCGCGAATGCCTCGCGGTGCGTTGATACTGGTGCTGTGTACAATCACATCTCTTATTAATTTTTTATCCTTCAAATTTTATAGCAAAAGATGTGATTGGCCACAGTTGATCGACTGCGTTCTTGTCGCGCCAGTATCAACGCACCGCGAGGCATTTGCAGCACATGCCTCGCACTGTCGATAAGGGCCTTCAATGTTCACTGCTGATGAAAACTTCTGCTTGATCTAATTCAATTTTTTTCTATAGGAGCTGACCATTATACTTATTAAAATTTCTTTGTTATTTCAATGAGACGCACAACAGCACTTGCTCAGGGACGACCTCCTGTATGAATCAATTTCAAATGAAGGCAATCTATCTCTAATCCTAATTCGAGCTCAGTCTGGTTTTCTCATAGTATGAATTAATGACAAGAAGCAAGTACAAGAGCTGAGGTTAAGATTCACCCAGAAATGTTGACTATACGTAATCCATTGAACAGCGGCATTGGTCATGGGCCATAGATTGACCGTGAGCCATTGATTGGTTTTGAACCATAAATTGATCGTGAGCCATAGGTTGGCTGTGGGTTTCAATCTAGATGCCATTATTATTACATAGTTTGTGAAATTGATGAGAAATGTATGAAGAAAAACAAAATTGTTGAATAATATCAATGAACCATACATCAATATTTCAACCTAATGCTATTTCTGATGGACGTATTTGTTGATAAATTATTAGAAATTTTATAAAAATTAAAAAGGATATCATTTTTGCTGCTTCTGCTTCTCCCTCAGCTTGCAAAATTTTCTGTTGCCTTTCCTGTTTGGCACGTTCAACTACGAAAACCGCTCTTTGAGCTTCTTGTTGTGCTACCTGAAAATAAAACATAACAAGTCTATAAAATATCAATCATGGTTGCATGTGCCTAAAACATAATCACTCTATTTCCCACACGAACTCAAGCTCAAATAGAAATAGATTCAGATCAATTGCTTGAATGATTGTTTTTTTCACATTTGAGACTTTACTTGAAGTTGAATTCCCATTTTGCTGCCGGCATACTTGTTGTGCACAAGCTACAAGTCTCACAAAAACAGGAAATAATGAGCCTCAGAACTTCCTGAGTTGATCAATAAAATACTTTTTTCAACAATAAATTGCTATCTAGTCTTAGACTAATGAGCAAAGTTTTTCTGGTCTATACTACTAAGTACTCATCACTTCATACAAGAGAATTCTCATAAGGGTTTCTTATCCACATTACAATGATCTTAGTGCATTGCTTATGATTTGTTTGTTTGTTATGAGGGTGAAGCCCACATGAGCTCATAGGCTTGTGCGTGGGTAATGATATGGATGATAGATGACGACTACTTTGAGGTAGTCGGGACCGACGGCTTATCGTCTCCTCCGAAAGACGGGGTGGCCGTATCTATGTGATTGTGCTGTGGTCAAAAATTGTTCCCCGCTTGGGATTTGAACCAGGGTCCACCTGGTTATCAGACCGGCGCTTTATCACTCCTCCAACGAGCCACCCAATTGTACTACAAAGGCGGGTTTCACTCATTTCAACTGCTCGGCTTTTACACTGGACACAAGACACTTGAATCAGCACTAAACCAGTTCAAACGGCTGCTTCCTTTTCAGCCTCCTCACCAATCCTTCATTCACCAGCAGCTCGATATTGTTGTGTTTGTGGAATGGGGTCTCGTGTTTTTCAGCATGATTCTAGATTTTGGTGGAAACCAAAGGTCTGAAAAAAAGGTGGAAACAGGTCTCTGTGCAGATTGCTGTTTCTGACGTACCAAGGAGGATCAACAGAGTTTCTCAGCACTTTGTTTTGGAATCATTGATTGTATGTATCATTGTTACTGTCTTTGGTACACCCTCAAAGTTGTATAGAGGCCGCGAGGTTCAACACGAACCTTCGACTCCCAGAAGACAGAATATTCAAACTTCAAGGCTAAAGCCGCACTGCCGGTGGGTAGAGCGTGGAGGGTAGTTGATAAATTTATTGAACAAACACACCATCCATATTAGTACATCGTATAAATGGTATGACGTCATACTATTTTTTGAGGTTATGTTGTCCATATTTAAGAATTTCAAGATGGCGACTGAACACTATCCAGACCATCCAGCCTATCCACCCACCGGCAGTGCGGCCTCAGCCGAAGGGTGGGAAGTGTGGTAAATCTGTTCAGGGCAGCCGATACTTTCACTGTCCGTGTGGGGTTTCATCATATTTGGTGAAAATATAGGTTCTAGACAAACGACTATTCTAAAGGAGGGGAAAGTGAGCAGAACGTTTTCTACCTGACAGAATGCACGCAGTGAGAACGAATGATTTGTGAGAGAGACATTCCCATCCCTACCATGCCAGCCAATCTCTTACTGTTTGAGGGGTTGTGGCAAGGTGTAAAGAATAGTAGAGGAGGGGCAGAGTGAAGCAGTTGACTATGATACTTGACGAAAAATCGTACGTTTTTTCCAATTTACGAAATACATAATTGTTTAATAGACGAATTTCTTATATGAGCTTGTAGAGAATTTCAAAACCTACATTTTGAGTGATTTAAATCTATATTTAACTATAATTCAACTTGAAAAGTCCGTTAACGGTCTTGGGAATACTCTGCAGCTGGGCTAATGCAATTATGGATAGCAATGCTATAGAATGCAATGATATTATAATGTATCTTATAATAGCATTGCTACTAATAATTGAATTAGCCCAGCTGCAGAGCATTCCCGAGACACGTTAACGGACTTTTCTCATGTTAAATTTTAGTAAAATAGAGAATTTAAATCACTCAAAATCTCAAAATGTGGGTCTTGAAGTTCTCTACATCATATAAGAGATCTATCTATTAAACAAGTCTGTATTTGGTAAATTGGAAAAAAGCGTACCATTTTTCGTCAAGGATAGGGAAATCAATGCTAAATTTTTGACTAGAGGAGCTCCGTGACGTCAGTATCCCAGCTTTCCCCAAGGTAAGTAAATCTACCAGGTAGGCCAGCGTCCATAAGAGCCCAGCAGTCCACTTTTTCCCTGCCCGATGACGTCACTCGTTTTATTTTTTACATTATGCTTTATACTTATATTTATGATTCGACATGTATCTAGGATTCCAATTTTCCAGCTGTTCCACAGAGAATTGAAAAATAAAAAATACCACGTAAAAAGCTCAATATGAATGAAAATAATTGTGAAAATATGTAAAAATGATGAATTGAATTATTGAGTATTATTACAGTCGAATAATTCTGAATAATGTTGTGATATTAGAACAATATAATGCTATTGTTGTCAGAAATTGGGGCCAAAGATTCGAGAAGCTGGCGCTCTCGTTGAGAAAAAAGCAAGCTTTGGTGGGTTTAAACTATGCGATTACAATTATAAAAATGAAAATAATCATATTTCACTACAAAACAACTAGGACAACTTAAAAATATTGTTTCCTTGTTAATTGTGATGTTCTCAACTCATCAGAATTAATTACAACAATAATATTCTTCAACACTAACGAAAATAGGTTATGTTTACATTTTCATCAGCTGTGCTTTCCATTTTGGGCGCTAGAGTGCGACACTGTAGAAAACTAGTGACGTCAGATTTGTAAACCATAATTTCCAGGCAAATATCCCACCTGGTAAGATTTACTAGCCTTGAGCTTTCCCAGCCAGCTGCTTTACTCTGCCCCACCTCTACTATTCTATACACCTTGGGGTTGGGGTACATTTTGAATCCCGAGGCCTCTACCATACGTCCACACTGGTTTTAGAATCTATTTGTTGAAGAGAACTTTGTTTAGTACAAAAATACTTGTTTTGTACAAGAATACTTTGGAATTATCAGGGTGGAGTTTCTTCCAATCAACTAGCAGAGTTGTATTTTATCCCGAGTTCTCCACTCTTCTTCTTGATCTCCCAGCGATCCTTCCAATGTCATATCTGGTCACTAGACATTATTGTCAAATGGTATTGGTATCTGGTTTTTAAATAGTAATAGGTATGGTTTAAGCACTCTCATTGATGAAATTGACGTGGACCGATTTTGCTTCATTGAGTTAAAACTTCCATTTTGTTGTCCAATCTTGGATTCACCTGAGTTGTCTTCAATTTTTTTTCTGTGTCACTTTCAATCTTGTCATCTATAGCCAACATTGCTGTCGCCTGCAAATTTTGATATCAATAAAATAATGAAAATAGGTAATTTATTGAATGAACACAATTAATATTGTTGTATAGCTCACCTGTTTTGCTTCAACTGCAGCGGTGTATTCTTTGCCAAAACTCAGTTCAGTAATAGAGACGTCATCAAGGATTATGTTGAAATCACGTGCCCTTTCAATAAGTTCCCTTCGGACTAACAAAGATACCTGGAAAAGAAGAAATAATGATCTTCATCACTCACAGGTACGCTTTAGTTGTGTACACAGAATTGAAAGCACAGAAGAGCCTTTGGCAACATGGATGCCATTCACTGCTGCCATTAGTCGAAATGAAAATTGTTCTAGTATAACCAAATATAGGAAGAAATAGTATAGGCTTAGACTATTTTTTCTGTCTCAATTCATAATTATGTTATGATTTGTGCTATCATATATCAATAATTTAATAAATAAGTTACATGAATAAAAAAATATTTTCATTCGTGAAATCAATATGATTACGATTAGTGTAAAAACTGTAGGTTGGCTGAAGTGGTTTTACCCTGGAATTCTATGTTCTGCGCATGCGTTGTTACACTCACACTTCCCTCCGCCATCTTGCAAGAGGCTCTTCTGTTCTTGGCAAAACTATACATATCGATACATGATACTAATAGTCTATTAATATTGGCATTTTATCATTGAACAAATTCGGCTTGTTACACCATTGGATTAAACCTCAGTAAAAGGTTTTTTGTGCTTTCATTCGTTTATCAGTAATTGTTGGTTCTATTAGATGTTAAGATAATAGATCTAACGCTGGTTAAATACAAATGGATTAAAAAAAAAAACGGGCTGAACAGTAACTCAGCTATAAGCCTATGCATTATGATAAAAATGCCAACACATTTATTTCACTTGTGGAAATAATATTATCAGTGTACACTTTGGATTTGTCTGGTATCAGACAACTTCAAATTTGTCAAACTTGTGGATGAGTCTGGTATCAACCAATATTATACAGACAGATTTATTTCAGGTTTATTCTGAGAATGCACAATTTATTTCGGATGCCATTAGTTTACACATTTCATTGATCCTTCGAGAAATGTTCAACCGACTTTTGATCGTACAAAAAAGCGATGTTCAAATTCCGTACACTGTTAAGTTTAGTACGTACTTTTCACAACACATTAAACGAGTACGAAACGAGAGAAGTCGTTATGTATACACTGAATCAGAATATACCGGAAATATCAGAATATAACATACAGCATAGGATGTACCGAGCCGTTTCTTTTCATCTAAAGATGAGAATTTATCTCAGCTACTTCAATGCTATATCTGAACAATTGGTTTGATGTGAAATTGTAATTTTTTATTATTAATCTGGTGTGAAAGCACTGTGACTAACTCCCAACTTCTGAGAATTTGACGTCTGGAAATTAACATAAAATTATACTTCACCATTTCATCAATAATACTAACCTGCTGACGCTGAGTGATCAACTGAGAAGCATTGAATTTGGCAACAACTGATTTCAAAACTTCATTACAAATAGATGGAAGAACTTTTTCGTCGTAATCAATACCCAGTTGTCTGTACATGGTGGGCAATTGAATAGCATCTGGCCTTGATAACACTCTCAAAGAGATGTTGACCATTTGCAAGTCTTTGGATCCGGTTGGAGAAGAAATCTTCCTAGGTCTCGATCTAAAATGAAAACAATAGATTTTTTGAGTAAAAACAAAAACCATTGATAATTTATCTACCGGTACTTAACTTATTATATTGAATCCGGTTATATAATGATTGAATAGGTTAACTTAAGTGAAATATTATGATTTGATAATAATGCGCTTTCATATTATTTGATGAATTACTCTAACTCGAGTCCTTTCTAAGAAAATGCTGAGTCACATTCCACCCCCAAGTCTGCGACGCATGAATGCTCTCACTAGAGAATTCAAAAAGATACATGATAACCGAAACCTGCTAATACATGGAGATGTACAAGATGCCATTCAGAGCCGTCTGCGGTCTCGAAAGCCACCTATTAAAACAGCAATGGCACTAATAGAAGCGGATTTCAGCTTGCCCATGACTTGGCAACAAGAGTGGTCAGCAAAGCTGCTCAATAGTCTTCCATGTATAACTCAAGAGCCACCAGGTTTCGGCTTATCACGCAAAACATGGTCAGCACTAAATAGGGTTCGGACACAGCATGGTAGATGTGCCTATTCCATGCAAAAATGCGGGAAGGCTGATTCACCTTTCTGTGAATGCGGAGCAGTCCAAACTGTAAGGCACATCGTGGAAGAGTGCCCTAGAGCACCCTATCTGGGTGCGCAGGATGATTTTCTGATGGCTACACCAGATTCAATAGCCTATTTGAACTCATTGGATGTATCCCTCTGATTCCGGGGAATTGATTATAAAATTATGTTACTATAAATAATGACTAAGATGTTTTATTCGTTTTATGTGTTTTTTATATACTTTACTATATATATATATATTATATGAGACTTATGTGTTGTGTGCCATACGCTAAATAAATAAATCTAAGAAAATCAAGAAAATTGAAATTTCTATGCTCGAAAAACTGTTGGGGATTCAGCTTATTTGCCAGGATCAATAGTCATAGCAGATAATACAGACTGGTTGAAGAATAAAAAAATTAAGTTTTTGAGAATCACAATTCTTCATAAAAAGTAGGCCTATCAGTTTGGCCTTCAGTTGATCTGTTTATTAGAAATAGAGGGATCGTGAAGTGGGTATTCACAGTGAGAGACAGCTCGCTGCGAATAACTCATCTCATGATGCATGCTCGGCTTGCCCTCGGAATGTAGATTCCGGGGTTGCTCGCTACGAGGCGTTCGCGGTGCAGAATTCGAGGGGAGACGTGTGCTTGTAGGTAGAAGAGCCGTGCTCAAAGGTGCCTCACCCCAAGCTGTTCGTCAAGAGAATACTTGTGCTCTCTGCCTCACAATTCTACAATTGACTGCCTTATTTTTTTCACTACGAACAATTTGGCAAGCTTACGTGGTTAAAAAGTGCGTATAACTCACCCTAAGGCAGATGGCGTGCCTCGCTGCGAAGCAATTGCAACGAGCAGCCTTGCACTGTGGATAACTGCCCTAACAGACACACCTACGTACACACGCTATCACCTACACGTGATAGGCTGAATTGAATTGAATTTGTTTCTGTACAGTAACGAATAAGGCATATAATGTACAGTACATAGCATAAAAGATGAAAAAATATATAAATAAGTTCACAAAATAAGAAACAATGCTCACATGAAACGTTAGGTTTGTTTGTGAGTCGTGAGTTTGTATTACAAAAATAATATAGGTACTTGTAGTTCCCAAAATAAAAAGAAATTGAAAAATAAAAAAGATATGAGGCAAAATAATAACTAACACCGCACTCATCCATCCACACTCATACAGGAAGGGGACACACACACCGCAAGCAAAAAAAAATGAAAACGCATACACACATACATCATCATTCTTAAAATTGCTGTGTTTTATGCGCTACAATTCACTGAATGACCACCGCTGCACGACCGACCAACTGTTTTGGGACTGATTTATTGTTGAATGACTGACCGACTAACCAACTGTCTAACTGACCAACTGCTTTGTAACTATTCGACTTGTAGGCTAACTGACTTATTGACTAGCTGACTCGTTTATAAATAATATTTCATTAAAAAATATATATCATGGTTTTGTTTCTTTGAATTTACTATTTTGCAATTATACTTTATGCGGAATAAACGTAAATTTTGAATTTGAATTAGAATTTTGTATTGGAGGTAGAGAAGAAGAATATCGGTGGATCAAAAATAAAGATGATGGCTGAATAGAAGAGAAAAAAAATAATATATAGAATGTAGAGTAGTTTGAAGAGCCGCGTTGGGCGTAAAGGAGCTAGATGTAAGTGGATCTCAGAATCTGATAACACACGTTATCACTCATGTCAGATAACCACCTCCGCAACATTCTTTTGTATAGATAAATTGAGCACTCCCCTGGCTGACTAATAAACAAAGGTGCATTCCGCAGAATTACATGTACCAGGTAAGTTACATTCCTGTCGCAGACTGATCTCATATTTCGTGAAAGGCCAGAATGATGAAGATATGAGCTGCGGGACAGGTTATTGTGTTGGTCAGGAATTATCGAAAACAATTTTATTTTTAAATGCATAGGTCATAACAGATTTGATGAAAAGTTTTTTATAGGGAGAACATTGAAAAGATTAAACAAGCGATCTGATGGATAAGTCCTCTCCAAACCTAGTCCAGCTTTGATAATTGCTTTCTGTGATAATTGCTATGGATAATTCTTTAATGTATACATCACATGCACCGCCCCAAGCAATTATACCGTATGTCATGATGGATTGAGCAAATGAGAAGTAAACCATTCTTAATTCTTTGACATTAAGAATGTCATGTAATTTAGAGAAGACGTAGATCAACTTTTTCAACTTATTTTTCAAGTAGGCTATGTGCTGCATCCAACTCAGTCTATTATCAAAAATTATACCCAGATATTTTATTTCATTTACTGACTCAATTGAACTTCAGTCACATTCAACATCCCACTCACGACCACACCTGTGAAGTTTAAGATCCAACTGAGGAGGCGGGGCACGGTTTTTGTGAAGAAAAATAGGCATGACTTTGGTTTTACTAATATTCATACTAAGGATATTGTTACCAAACCAATTTTTCAGTTTTACTACACCACTATTCGCAGTCCTGTCCACTTCTCCCCAACTATCCCCCTCAAAGTACACTGCGGTTCGTCAGCAAATAACAAAATTTTCCCCATAATATTGCTTTCTATTATGTCATTAATGTACAAGAGAAACAGAACCGGGCCAAGAGTACTGCCCTGGACAACTCCATAGTTTATTCCCTGAACATTACTATACCTGCTGTTGATTCTCACGATCTGCTTACGCTCAGACAAGTAACTATCAATCCTAGAATGTGCTATCCCAGCAGTACCGTATTTAAATAGTTTTCTCATCAAGATGGAGCGGTCAATAGACTCAAAAGCCTTTGTGAGATCAATAAATAGAAGAAGAATGTATTTATTGTTATTAAAACCCACCCTCAAATAGTCGCTTAAGCGATAAAAGCAATTTTCTGAGTTACAATCATCCCTGAAGCCAAATTGAAACTCTGTGAGAAGGTTATTAATTTTCATGTACTCGGTTAATTGCTTTTTAAAACATTTTTCAATAACTTTAGAGAAAATACCAAGTAATGATATTGGACGGTAATTATTAATGTCAACTTTACTACCCAACTTTTGTAGAGGAATTACTTTGGCAAGCTTAAACAAATCAGGAAAAATGCCGGATCTGAAACTACAATTTATGATGTGGCAGAGCGGGGTAAGAAAGATATCAATATTGTTTTTTATCAAGTTAGCGGGAATATCATCACAGCCAGGAGCAGATCCTCCCCGAATTCCCATCACACATTGGCGAACATCCTGTTCTGAAACATCTTTAAGAATAAATCTGGATTCAGAATCAGGTGGTATAATTGGAATTGTTCTAATATTGTCATTATTTTGTCTTATTTTTTGAGCTAGATCAGCTTCTATATTAGCAAAAAATTTATTGAATTCATTAGCAACATCCAGTGTGGTTTTAAATGTATGGTTGACACTGGAAGAGGTTAGAAAATTTTGTACTGGAAAAAGAGTTTTATTGTTATTCAAACCAGAAATTTAATTAATTATTTTCCAAAATTGTTTAGGGTTGTTGGTTGATTCAAATATTTTCTGTTTATAGTAGGCTTTTTTAGTTATTTTGAGAAGACGGCTTGGTACTTGTTGATACTCATTGTAATAATTTATCAGTTGCACGTTAAACGGCTGCCTCCTTATTACTCTGTGCAAATTATTTCTTTTTCTAATTGACCTGACAAGGCTTACAGTGATCCAAGGCTTTAATATTTTATCAGCACTCCTCCCCGAATGGAGCAAGGTGGAACGCTGGTACACAATTTGAATTATTTCAATAAATTTTGTTGAACTTGTGTTAGGGTTTTCTGAGGAAATTACTTCGCACCATGACTGTTCTAATAGAAGATTTTTAAATCTAGAATGGTTTGTTTTCTTATAGCTATAATTTGAACGAATTTCCGGCCTATTTATTATGTTTTGTTTTATAATTATACCTATTGGATAATGATCAGTGATATCATACTTCAATACTGATGGAAAAAGGGAATCAGTGTCATTATGTTTCACAAATAAATGATCAATGCAAGATGATGAATTGGCTGTTTCTCTAGTTGGTACGTCAATACAGCATACGAATCCGGCTTCATATAACGTGTCTAGATACCTACTGCTCATGTTATTAATTTGGTCACCAAGAATATTGCAGTTGATATCGCCAACAATTAACTGGATAACTTTATTATTATTATTATCATTGAATTGATGATGATGATTATTATTAAGTTGAAGATTATGATTATGATTGATATTATTTCCTTGATATCTATTCCCCAACCCATCGATAAAGTTAGCCAGGTCGACTCCGTGACAATAAACACAAAGCAAACTGGAGCGTTGATTATCCTTATCACAATCTAGATTAAGACACTGCAATCCTCCGACATTCACTTCACAGCAAGAATACAGTAAACTCGAATTCACATAAAACTACTATTCCATCATTCTGATTATATTGAGTTGACATTTGAAATATTGCATACCCATCGAGCTGGTCGACGCATTCAACTCCATTCATCCAAGTTTCAGTAAGGACTATGACATCGAATTTGAAATTGATGCTTTGAAGTAAAATTGATAATTGTTCAAAAGTTCCTTCTATAACTTCTAATATTTAAATGAAACACACTCAATCCAGACTGACCATTCATACTTAGGAAATCACCATACACACGACAATCATCAAACACACTACAGCTTACATGCCTAAAATTAGTTAAATCATCCAATACATTCATAGTACATAGTTTGCTCGAGCCGTTAATAATGAAATATTAATAGAATAACCAACAAAACAAGTTTCAATCAAACTTGATCAAATGAAAAAAAAAGCAGCTTTCAATCTATTGAGAAAGAGAAATAATGGAATAATAATAAAAATTAAGTGATTCAAAGAAACCTTAAACCAAATATTACGAGCCTTCAGATCAAAATAAACAAAATATTATAGCATACATCAAAATAAATAGTTCTGCTTTAGTACCGTTTTGATATTCATTATTCAGAGATAGTTATTATGAATCTATGTTCTTATCTTTTTATTAATAATAGAATAAAAACGTATCATTATTATAAGTAATTATAACAAATGAGATAGAACTCATTTCACAGAAAATGAAGAGGATTTTTTATGATAAATAAATGATAGATTGCTTGAAATAATAATTAATGAATTAAATTGAAAAAAGCTTACTATTATAATACAAAGTTTCATGGTAAGAAACATAAATTCAACTATACCTGGCCCGTTATTTGATCAATAAAAGAGAAATCGTATTTTTAAAAAGAAAAAATAGAGTAAATTATATCTCTGGAATAATTCATAATTTATAAAAATCTTAGTGAGAGACCAGCAATAACATAAACAGAGAAGTAATTGTCCATTTTGATACTTATATGATGAGAAGAAAGTTTATTTTTGTCTCCACCTACTATAAATAATAAAATTAAAATATTCCTGTGACTTACAGTCTATTAACGCATATGCGTCTTTTTCACCACGCTTTGTCTAGATCCTTAGCGTTCATTATTTTTCTTATGGGACCATCAACGGTTTTTCGCACGAACAGCTTTCCCTCTCGTACCCATGCATACGCCAGCATATTCTGCTTTACATAACTTTTAGCTATGCCAAGCAAAATTTTGTTTTCCACGGTGAGGCGTTCATTCACAAAGATACTACCCTCTTTAAAGTATTCACTTAGTAGATTAGCCTGAATAGTACTTTAATTTTTCGAGCCGGGACTAACCAGCAGCACGACATCTAGAAATACATTTTACAATTATGGAGGGATGAGGAGCGTCTTTTCTTTTAGGCAGTCTGTGTGCAATTGAAATGTTAAGAGAGTTCATAGGTTAAGGATACCCGCGAGTTTTTCAACTATTGCATACACGTCTTCACCCTGCGTAAAAGGAACACCAGATATTTCTAAATTAGACAGTCTTGTACATTGGTGAAGCTGACTAATTTGTTTTTTCAAGTTTAAATTCTCCAAAAAAAGAGCATCACAGTCCCCCTTAACCGCAGCACACTCAAATTTCACGGCGTTTATTTTGTCTCAAAAACCACTGATTTCAGATCGCAGCCCCGTAATTTCAGATTTAAGTTTTTCAAATTTATTATCTATTTTCTCACTGAGGTCTTTTATGGCCTCGGCCAGTACACTGATATTGGAATCACTTTTTGAAACCGATGTTTTATCCGATTGAGTAGTATCCTTGCACTCACCGCATTTCCAAGTCTGTTTCCTGGCTCCCATCTTACGAAGATTTTCCGTGTTTCCAACTTGGCAGCACTCCGAATGAAAGGGTTTTTCACACACGCAACATTCAATAATGTTTTTCGAATCAGAAAATTCAATATTGCACTTAGAAGAAAGCTTACTCATTTTGCAGGTTATAATTTTGCAAGTGTAGAACGGCACGAACGAATTCATCTACAGCGCCAGAGCTGATAAACCTTTCTCTCTGACAGTCAGAACCGAACTAGCTGACCAATTTTTTAGTGGATTTTGGAGATCTTGAAACTTTGAAAAATTTCAAGTTCCTGTTGATTATTCAATTAGGTAAGTAAATTTTGTACATTGATGATTAAATAGATTGGATTAAATAGCTTACCTGACTCAATTTGTTTTGTAGAGCAATACTTTCTTTACTTGAGGTAGGCTAATAACTTGGGACAAGGAAAGAAAAAAAGCAAATGGGAGTACTGTAATGCTCATTTCATAAGACCTAGGGACGAACTTCTCAATGTTAATGGTATTTCATGTTCAAAGGATTGATATTTGATAGAAGAAAGTCGGACTTCTTCTAAATAATAACCTACCGGTATATCCAAATGCTCAATAAGCTATATCAGAAGTGTAAGGAATTACAATTTGACATGAAGCAGGCACCAAGAGGCATGAGTTTACGATTATTCATGTATTTTTTATTTCAATTTCGTCTTAGATACTCCAGTTACTCGTGAAATTGGTGTGTATACAGTAATAGTTAACTTGTAATATACTTATATAACAAGTATATAAATTGAGTAATAATAATTTAGAGAGCCAATAGAGTTACCTGATATCGAAAATGATTGGATACTGGAACCAAGGTATCCTGAAATGGAGCCCTTCAGCGAATACCTCAGACTGGATTCCACCAATTCTGCTAAATATTATGGCTCGATGACCACCATCAACTGTAATCAAACACACCCATTAGTAGAAAATAAAGCTAATTACGTAATACATTCATAATTTTTGTGATGGAGATGCCTTAATAAGCTGTAGCTTGTGCGTAAGGTACTGGAGGTAAGGCATTGCATGCGCTTGTGCTTCTGGAGTACCTCAGGGATCCAACCTTGGGCCCCTCTTATTTCTCCTGTACATAAATGACTTCCCATCAGTTATAAAGAATTCTTCCTGCCTCATTTATGCAGATGATGTGAAATTGTTCAGGGAGATCAAGAATGTGGATGATACTTATCATTTGCAGGGGGATATCAACAATTTTTTCCATTGGTGTGAGAATAATGGGCTCAGAATGAATGTTTCTAAATGTAAATTTATAAGTTTTAATCGCCAACTTAACCCACAAATAAATGTGTATCACATAAGTAACAGACCTTTGGAGCAGGTAAGATACTTCAAAGACCTTGGAGTTCAATTTGCTTCAGATTTTTCTTTCAATTCACACATTGATTGGATAGCTACCAGGGCAAATCAGCAAATGGGCTTCATTCTGAGAACCTGCTCACCCTTTGATGATGTCTTGCCTCTGATATTCATCAACAAGTCACTTTTGAGAAGTCTGCTAGAATATGCTTCTGAGATATGGAGCCCATATCATGCGGATAGGATAATTGTTCTGGAACGATTGCAAAATAAATTTTTAAGATTCATGTTATATAAGAAATTTAATTATTATTGTCCGATTGATTTTCCAACAGTGTCGTTAAGAAATTTATTCCACATGACATCTTTGAAAGTAAGACGTGATGTTAGAGCGCTTATTTTTCTCTTTGGTCTACTAAATAATGAAATAGACGCTCCACATTTACTATCCAAGTTAAACATATATGTATCACCTGTGGCTCGACGTTCGGAGTTTTCATTCATGGTTCCACGCTCCAGAGCTCTAAGAAGCTACAACTCTCCGCTGAATAGGATGCAGAGAAGTTACAATAATTTAAACCTGCAACTGGATGTCTTCTGGTTCTCTCGCGCTAAAATCCTCAGGACTTTATACACTGGTTTGGCTTAGGTGGAGGTAAACCATATCTTGGGTGCATGAGTGTGGGTGTGCATATGGTTTGGGACGGGGTTCAGTTATTTTGCTTTCTTTTTTTATTAGAAGTTTTCAAAAATCTTCTGGTTTAATATTGTTGGTTTTTTTTCTCAAACTTGCATTTATTTCAAGTGTTTAAAGTCACTTTACTTTTTAAAAAAAAATTCTTGTTTTTCATCTACATTTATTCTATCTTACTCTTATTATTATTAATCATTATATATCCTTACTTTAAATTCTCATTTTTAATTTTTAAAATTATATTGCATTGTATAATTTGATTTTGTAAAGGAGACAGTTTTGGGGTGACCCCCGTTGTCTCCATTGTTGTTGAATAAATAAATAAATAAAATGAAAACAATAAACACGTATGAGTAAACCAATACAGTTTAAATGGGCCTAAGCCAAGATACGCAACTCTCTAGTCAAGTCAAGAATGTGGAACATCAAAATCTCAGTACTTACTTATCAACTCCATTATTAAGATTCGAACCAGGATATTAATCCAAAAGCAGTTTAAATAAGCCAAGACACACAACTCTCCAGTCACGTCAAGAAGTTGAAACATTAAAATATCAGTACTTATTCACCAACTTCAATAATAATTAAAATTGATTTGTTAGGCAACTCTAAGAGCCTCTGCTATGTTGGAAGCTGGATGATAGATTGGAGGCTTTCGATGAATTGAACCGGTAGAAATTTGATAAATCACGTCGAGAAGTTGATCGAATACATGAATGCGATAAATACTCTGAACGGTATGAGGAATTATTCATACTAATTATAAATTTTAAGTATCAATGACACTTCTTTATTGGGTTTTAAATAAACTATCTATTAATAAAAAAGAAAAGATTTTAATAAATTTTAGAGGTTACCTGTGAACATGGATTGGCTAACTCCATAAGCTGCAGCTCCAAAAGCAGCTAACACTTTCAAACCAATTCCCAAACCTTTGGGACTTCCACTAAATTTTCCAGCCAAATCATTTAATTTACTCTGCGACATATTTTATAAGAGACTCCTCTAAAATTTTATAAAATGATGCAATGTGACTTTAGTCACACTATTCCACAGGATCAGAAAAGCAGAACTCACAGTCGCCTCGCAGAGAGAACACAGACACACACAACACAGAGGATCAGAGAAGACCACAGCCTTCTAAATTTTTCACTGTTTTGAACGTGACCATCAATGAATAAGGCCAAGAGACTGGGGCTCAAAATAAAGCCAGATTTCATGTGACGAAATGCTTAGACAAAACGTGACATAGCTTTCCAAAACTTTCCAAGGCCCATTCTACATGAGCGTGAAAACCGCGGAGGAACTAATATAAATCTGTCCAAGCATAGAAGAGCCTCTGGCAAGATGAGAAAATGACTCCAGGTCTGTCAATATTGATTCAAAAATTATTGATTTAGTCTTAAATTGTATATCAGAACTTTTCCTAACCAATATTGACCGAGCTGAAGTCATTTTCTCATCTTGCCAGGGGCTCTTATTTGCTTGGACAGACTTTATAGCCTACAATAGATCGAACTTAAGCTGCCGCGCGTTGTCAACACTACGTGTAGAATGGTCTCGCGCGTTTTCATTGCATTTTTACCGCCGACTTCGGCGACAGAAACGCGCTGTCGCCTACTTACGCGTCGAAAACGAGTATTTATCTCGCTCGTGTGAACAAGCCCATTTAACACAATGGTTTTCGGGTGGCTACGAGTGTTCCGAAAAACGAGGATACACCAGTGTTCCGAAAATCCAGTCTTCCGAAAGCTTGCGATGACGTAGGCAGAGCTAGGATTGACGGCAACGCCTTCTTGATTTCAGCGGTGGATACCGAATGAGCGACAAACCAAAAGGTCGACACAACACATTGAGCGGGCAAAGTAGTAGCAGTTTGCGGGTAGTTTTAAATAATTTTGACTAGGAGAATGGAGTGAACTTGATTTCAGTTAATAATAATATTGATATTTTAGTACTATTATTTAATCTCTTACACTTAATACCTCCAACAAATAATATAGATATTAGTAGCCTACTACAATTGAATCTCTACGTTCAATTTTCAATGGAAGAATATCATTTGAATAGGTCTGTCTTTGGTAATGTTTATTAAGTTATTTATATTCTGTATATGATAAGAACAAACTCTTTTAATAAGATTCTGAGCACCATGCATTCTCAGCTTTGAAAATCAGTTAAATTAAAACAGGAGCATTTGCAATCAATTAGAGTAGGCTAGCTTCCTACTGTAGAAACTTTCGTGGTAAATTTATAATTTTGTATCTTATCATAGATAGAAAATATTATTCCTGCCTAAGAGCATACTATATTGTACTCATAATAAAAAAAATGTTAAAGTAATTACCCGGAATTAATCAGAGCTTTACGTGATATTTTTCTCATTACTACCTGTATTCATCTATCAAAGACAATAAGAATATTATGCTGCTATATACCATACTGGTAACCCCACCTTTCACTCCACCATCAACCGAGAATTACTTTTACTAGCTGCTGAAATTTATTTCTTTGCATATTTAAGAAGAATAATACAATAATAGTTAGTCTATTGAAGCATTTAAGGATCACCTTGTAACTTAAAATATTAAATAGTACCGTATGGTATTCTACCACTGAACACTATATGTGTGGTTACAAACAAGTTAACTTTTATTATTAGCATTATTATTCACCACCGTACCGTATTTGTACTGGCTACTGCAATTCTTCATTTCAGCTACACATCACAAAATGATAAAATGAATTTTGAGATCCAGAATAACAAAATTTTTATCTCAAACTTCACCAGTTTCTGTTTCTAAATAATTATCAGTATTTGCACACCTAAAATGACAAGTTATTTCCAAATAAAACATGATATTATACTCAGTCAACCATAAGTCACAAAGTTTGTTTCTTTCTTGAAAGCAATCCATAACTTTAAACACGTAATAAATTGATTGAGGCCTGCTTTCCTCAACGCAGCTTGATCTAGGATTTGAAGTAGCCTATATGGGTTGAGTAGCAATTGATCAGTGAAATTCACTTGAATTCACAAGTAAATCTTAAAGAATTTTTGTCATCATTAAATACTGTATCTTATTTTACTTTTTCAAATAATTTTGGAAATAATATTATTCAAGTTGTATAAATTAACAAACATTCGCTGAAAACTTCACCCATTTGTAGCGACATAAATAATAAAAGCCCAGAAAATGCAGAAAAACTGTAGAATAACTTGTATACGTTATTGATGCATCGTTGGGAAATTTTCAAAATCTGTTGGTAGTGCGTGTCTAAAGGTACAATCGAATGTGTGTGTATGTTGAATGAGTGCCATTTCGCAATTATTATTAATTCACTTTCATAGATTGATTGGCTCAGGTGCAATGCAACCTGCAACACTTCTACAACTTTGAAAAAGCCAGATTACTAGTGTAATATTAAGAGCAATCATATTTAATTGGATAATCGATAATACATGAATATTGATAATATTAATACCGGTAGATAGAAAAAAAAGAACATTTGCAATACGGCGGTGAATATTAGCTAATGCTAATAAAATAAGTTAACTCGTTTGTAACCATACATATAGTGTTCAGTGATAGAATACCATACGGTACTATTTAATATTTTAAGTTACAAGGTGTTCCTTAAATGCTTCAATAGACTAACTGTTATTGTATTATTCTTCTTAAATATGCAAAGAAATAAAATTTAGCAGCTAGTAAAAGTAATTCTCGGTTGATGGTGGAGTGAAAGGTGGGATTACCAGTACGGCATATAGCAGCATAATATTCTTATTGTCTTTGATAGATGAATACGGGTATTATTTTGATTTTTGATTCTTGTAGAATGGTTTTGATTCTCTAACATAAATTGTACTCTTCAAAATAATTGCATCATATCATCAGAGCTAATGAATTTTCAATTTCATACTAATAAAAAAATAATTCAATATCTTTTGGAGTATTGCATTGTAGCAGATAGACTTTTGATCTAAATAGAATTGAGCCCAGTATTGTGGGAAAGCAGATTAGGATGTCATTTAAAGAGATAGTTTAGGCAATTAAGGATCTTATTAAAATTCTTATAATTTTAGAAGAAACACACAACTGTGAGAATGGTTATTCTATGTCCAATAGAAGCTTCTCTTGAAAATTGGCAATAGAAAAGGAGTGACTCTCCCACACATTGCTGTATTTACTACTCTGTTTTGCTGAAAACTCCACAAGAGTCGTCTATTTGAATGTGCGAATGTGCTAACTTCTAGCTATAACCCTTTTTCTGAATGACTTCTCAAGTCTTCCACTTAACAATGACTTCCAATAAACACTTTTTTGTAACCAGGAAAAGATTGCCAGTGCAAGTATAGATTATTGTAGAATGGCTAAACTGCAATAACTAAACTTTCGCTACGGTCATTATCACAGGAAGAAACCTATACATAGACGAAAAATACAGTACTTCATGTCATATACGTGATCGAGGAATCAAGTTACAAGTTGCTAAAGGATGAAGGTAACTTAACCAAATTAACATTGTGTAGGAGGATTGAATTTATTCAATAAGTCCATTACTCACCAATAAACATCAATGGGCTTTCTGTTTACTCTACTTCATAGCATGTTCGCACGAGTTCATATTTCAAAATAATTGAGATGATACCGTAGTTGTTGACTGCATTTGTGAGCCACAGGGAATCAGGAAACTTATTCATCGAATAGCCATGTGCGCGTTGCTCTAGTTGGAAGAATGTGGTGTATTGACAGCGAAAATACGTAATAATACTTGATAATAATAATTATGTCAGTTTGTTCTCCGAGTATGGGATTTATTATATTCATGCCCTAGAATTCCAGGCAATCTTTGTGGAAGCTTTCCCTCACACTTCATAACCAGTTTGATTTTCCTCATATAGGCTATATGAGATTTAACACAATCTTTCTGAAGATAGCCTGCTTATAAAAATAATTAAAACTAAAGAGACTGTGGGCTATTATCAAACTGACTATTAACAGTCTTTGTAGTAAAGAAATATTATTATTTGTAGCATGGGTGGATCATGCCCGACCCACAGTACCAGTTTAATGAATTTCATTAATACGAGTATAATTATCAGAGGTACGTACTTTATAATAAACTTTTTAGAGTTATTTTGCAAAATTTTGTTTTTGTTATTTTTTTAAAGATTAAATTGAAACTAAAAACTATCAATAAAAAAATAGAAATAAATTCCACCTAAAATACTGTTACAGCCTTGTACGGAAAGGAAAAAAACATTTAGAGCAACTGGAGTAAATTGTCCTTGGTCTGGCCACTAGAAACAAAGTTAGGCTATGTATTGTGATACCCATTGAACACAGAAGTAGACAATGATGTATGCCAGACGTAAATTTGTTTGTTGTCCTCATTTTATTGTGGACTTTTTTTTAGTGCCATAAAGCCATCACTCCTTCATCCATAATGTCCATTTTATACGACCGTCACAACGCAAGCAAGCAATCAATTGTTGATGGCAGATAAATGTACAATGAATTATAGAAAATCGATTCAGCTCAGGTGACGAGCAATACTCAAATGCGGAAGCCATCTAAATGGATACAGCCAGTATACATGGAGTTTCTAAACATGAAATGTATCATGAGTATTATGAAGAAATATGAATATGATGATTATTATTATTGTTCAACTGTATGATTAGATCATAGAATCGTTGATTTGCTGCTCCATTAAAAGAGTAGGCCTTTACAAATATGTTCAAAGTGTTCTTGACTAGCATTACTTTAACATATAGATGGGAAAAAATTTCGAACTAGCCTACATCATGTCCGTACGAGAGGAAAGTTTTCCAGGAAGGGTCCACAATCTAACAACTCAATCACCAATCATTCATGAATTGTTATTCAACAATGATTGATTTTTTTGAACGAAGAGCTGGAAATTTTTGTAGAGATACAATCATCTTACTTCTATGTATTCGTATTCAAACCAATATTTTTTCAGCTTCTATGTTAATGTATAAAATGTTTTGAATGTAATTTTTTCACTATAACGCATTTTCTTGACTAAAGACTGAACCAATAGTCTACATGGAAACGTCAGCTTTCGGTTGTTGAAATTTGTACGATCCGAGAGACCCGCCCACACAAGTTAACACAGTCTATGCATTCACCCTTCCTGCCACCGAATCTCGGTCACATGAGCAAGTTGCAAAGCTAGGGTAGGATAAATTGAACGTGAACTCTCGCGGGATTGGTGTTTATTAGGTGCAGTCTCATGCAATAGCGGCTCAGCCCCAGCAACACGACGCAAAGCTGATCGGAGCAAGCAAATCGCCAAATAGTATACCACTACCACCACCAGCAGCCTGTGATTAGGATAACTGGTTCAATTGCTACTGGCCTACTATATAATTATCACGTTATGAATTTGTAGGCTATACTAATAATATACACATATAGACATTACATATATAATATAGGCCACTCAGATACTGTCATGAAACATGGGCACGATCGAAATCAATTAGGCTATGCTGATCATAGTGTCATTTCGATCCAACTGATTTATCAGTATATGTAGTTCAGCCAGAACTGTGTTGAGATATTATGTTGACAGAAATTTGTTGTCAGTTTACAGAAATATGGTGCACTCAATGTCTTCAATATTTGAATATTATTGGCCTTGAAGTGCTTCTTTATGTGCTTTATATCTCAGGGCGCAAGATATGCAATCCGCGATGCATCTAGAAAGTCTGATTCCTGGCGAAACTTCAGAAGGATTTAAAAAATTTTTCAACAATCTGCTAGACCTAATCTAGAGCTGTCAGCCAAATTGCAACATTTTCTGCCGATTTCTTCTAGAAGAAGAACCCCAGAGAACCCCTTCTCTGTTCTAAGAAAACGCCAAAAATATAGTAAAGCACAATAATTGTTTGGCGTATCATTGGAAAGTTTCGAAAATCCGTTATTAGTGAGCGTCTAAAGGTTGAACGCATTTGGTTCAGTAGATTTTGACTCCTGCTAATGAATGAATGGGTCAGTGCCATTTCGCTTCTATATAGGTATTATGTATGGATTCTGTTACTCAATTCCTAGTTTGATCATTGGGGAATAATTGAATTAAATTTCTAAATGTTATGCAATCATTGAAAAAAGAGTATTATAACCTTTTAAATTGTGGTTAACACCTTTTACTGCAATGAAGAGATCTGGAAAAGGCTCAACCATATCATGCAACTATCGAATCCTACCCTGAACAACTTCTCAATTGAAGTTGGTTGTCCGTCCCTACGTCGGTAAAGCTGATCCCTGATCGGAATTGCTAGTTGGTCCTTACACTGGCGAATGACTCAATTTGTCCAACTCCACGGTATTCACTTCATGAAACCCCGGCTTGCTTCATGCACTAACTTTTCTGATGATCACAGTTTCAAGTGTTGGAGGTGTTCTATAGAATAATTACTAGAGGTCATTGAAATAAGTTCATCCTGAGAGCTTTTCAAGATGATCGCAAAAGTTTGCGATCAGAGAACTCTTTATAGTCTATAGATCTCTAATATTCTGAATATAATTAAATATAATTTCATGTCGATTCATTAGATTCATTGACAAGTTTCGCTCACGAACAGCACAGGCAGCCTCACTACATTTCCACATTTATTATTACTTTGCTAATTGGTTTGAGTACCTATCAATATCGAAAACAAACCCTAAGTGTTCCTCCAATCTTTTTTAATGAGCCCGAAATAAAAGGCCTATTAGCACTGGCAGCTCGTGCCTGCGAAACAGGTGAAGTGCTGTACAGTAAAAGATACGGGCACTTCACCTATTTCGTGGGTACAAGCCGCCAGTGCCTATAAGGTATTTGGCTCCCCTGTAACGGGTTTACTTTCTTGACTGAAACATTAATATTTGTAATCAAAATGGCCAATTTTGAAATAGAGTTCTCAGAGTACTTATTCTGAGTTTTCTTATTAGATATTTTTGGCTTCCAATCGAACAATTCCGTCGACAAGACCCATATCAGGTGTAAAGATAGAAGCTTACAGGCTACATTATTGCGATAGTTTGATAATTTATAATGTTGTTTTCACGATACGTTTGAATGATAGTGAGCCTATAAGAAGTTTCTTTCTGAGAATAACTTAGCTAAAACTTTTTCTATCTCTCCACAGTATTACGTAGTAATCGATACCTACTTTGAAGTTCTTGAGAATAGGGTCAAGCTCTATTGAAGTGAACCAATACTAATTATTACTGTAGTTCAATTGCTTAAGCAAATTATAAATCCTATGTTCAATCATCGGTTGTGATTGACCAAGTATCGAACCGTTCAACAAACAGAGGGAGAATCTCTAGGTTGACTAACCAAAGCTCAAAACTCACATTGACTTTCTATCCTTGAGAAGCTATTTAGCTTGTCTCATAGCTTGCAGGTGATAATAACTCGCAGCATCCTGAAACTTAATAGAACTACTTCAATCTTCGATATTGGTTCTGGTAAGCTTCTCAAACTTGAATTCTCATCCACTGCAACTACTAGATGCCCAACTGAATTGTTGGTCTGATTTGAATATTGAGCTTCTCTCTATTCATCTTGTCAACTGACATAACAAGCAGATCCTACAAAAATTCTGCGGGAGAGCCAATCAAGGAAATTACGATGTTGAAAACTATCTAATAATTAAAAATCCTACATTACAAAGATGATGTTTTCTTCAAAATAGTAATTGAGCAGCTATCGAGTAATCATAAAATAAAGATTTTATGCCTATCTTGATTTATTAACTCCATGGAAACAATAACGTTTGTAGTCTACTGTTACCGTATTCACTGCTTTTTTATCTCCACTTTTCCCCAATGTGAAATTCATCAAATATATGGATATCAAAGATAAATCCATCTTTTTTTAAAATATTAGAATTAATTTTTAGAGTACTGCTCAGATAAATGATTAATAGACCCCAAAAATATATATGAATAAATATTTCTTATTCGTAGAGTAAAGGTTAGACTATTGTAATAGAATAATTAAGAGACTGCGACCCATCGAAATAATTTATTTGTTAATTATTATGAGTAAAACAATAGAGGAAGAGATAATTTCATAAAGTGTTTTCTCTATACTACAAGACTCAAGAGTCTGAAACTTAACCGTGACTATTCAATGTGATCTCGGAGTTTAAGTTGATTCTAAACTCCTGTGTGATTGAATAAGTGTGTCACAAAAATAAGAATATACAAGTGGATAAATACAGAAGAGTCCCTTTGACGAAATTATTCACAGAACAAAAAACCCGAGAAAATACCTCATAGATAAGATCCAGAAATCATGGAAGTGATCCAAAATAAATACAAGTTCTCAAAAATGTCAATGTTTCAAGTTTAAAGTTAATTATACTGTGACATACCAAAGCGTTTCTCTCTCAAAACGTTTCTTTTATGAAACGAAATTGAAATACTTGAAAATGTGGAAGAAAGATGAACGGAAGCATATCGGCACATAGACACGAGAAGAAACTCTAGAATAAATTAAACAGAACAAAAGCATCGTTAATCACTGTCATTATTTTTCTAGGCTCATGTGGAATGTAGAAGAACCCAATACTTTCCATTACAGCTTTTTTTTAGAATAGATTTACGAGTTTCAATCGGTACTAATGTCGGATTTTTTTTGTGTCAACCCATTTCCTATAGAGAAGTGTAGAAAACATCTCCTAGAGACTGGGAAATGGGTTTTTAAACGAGAAATGTGCGGCTATTGGCGGGGTGGTGTCTGTGATTAAAGGATGTGCAGTGAGCCTTCACCTGTGATCATGGTTAAGTCCACTACAAAGGCGGTTTTGAAGCGACGCTTCCTGGTGAGAAAAGCGGGCGTCTCTGCGCGCAAACGCCGACGGGTGACCGGCGTCGCAACGCTCTACCGTCGACGTCGCTCAAATGTCAGTAGCGTCGTTCTAGTGTTCCGTGTCGGTCGACTTTCTCACCAGCTCCGTGTCAAGTGGCTTGCTAGATTGGCGCGAAAACAGTTGAAAACTTTTCATACCGCTGTGAAACACACAAAACTTATGACAAACGATTAAATAAACTTCAATCACTGGTAATTTCTCATTTTTAACTTATATTAGAAAAAAAATGTGTTCAATTTAAGTTTTCCAGGATATAAAAAACAGGATGTTCAAAGTATTTTTTCAGAGTAATGATAAAATATAAACGTGATTCAAATGATTCAAAGTGGGGTGAATACGAGGGGTAATCCTGAAATATTTCCATAAATTTCTGACAAAAAATTGAAGCATCTTTGGTGCCGTTGCCGCCATACTGAAATATCTTAAACTGATCTGAAATTAAACACATTTCTTTTGTCTATCTGTGTAACACTCGAAACCGTATTCATTTAGTGGGGAAATTATAATAGGCGATGTTTGAAATAAAACATGTGAAGAAGTCTCATGGATGAAAAAATTATCCATCCACATCAACCAATAAGATAAAAAATGAAATTAATTTAATTCAGGAGGAGCTCGCAAATGCAATAGGAGATTTTCCTCAATCAAGTACTATATTCAACTCACTTGAATATTATTATTTAGCTCTCAAGACTACTCTAATCATAAGAGACTATTCTCTAAATATACTAATTATAAAGAGCTCAAAATGTTTTTATCCAATAATCTAATTTTAGAATAATAATATCTAATAATAATCTAATAATATCTAATTTTATTGCCAAATTCAACGTGTTTATAAGAGTACCCACTTAATGAAAGTGCTACTCGATTTGAATGATAATGGATGGCTAATCAGGTTCCCTGTTCTCTCCACATATTGTGTTCCAAAAATAGCGTTCGGTAGTATGTGCACTTTCATTGCTTAATAGGCTACAAGCTCTAATCAATGAAATTTGACTAAAAGTGTTGACTTTCCGAATTCTTGACTTTTTCACTCAGCATAGATTTTTTCAATGTCGTACCAGCAAATCAAAAACATAATCATCAAAACTGAATTCATACAGAAAATGGAATTTCGAACAAATATTTTCCATACGAAATAATGAAATTTAGTTTGAAGCAGAGCAATATTTCTTCATTCGTATAAAATTAACGTGCAAGCAAAGTGAATAAAAATTATTTTCTCGGATAGCTGAGTCT
>CM029548.1:28667529-28690742 GCA_017141385.1 Sogatella furcifera
TAAAAAAAAGGGGGGAACATGGACCTCTCCTCCCCTACATCAGAGAAAATCTAACAATGCCACTTATTGTCGACACCATCAAAAAAAGGGTGGCACGATCGGGGGCGCATGACCGGTGCCACCATTTTGGACGGGACCCTTGCTCACCATGCCTCCCCAGCCCCGACAGTTTGTCAACTTGCTACCAGGATCGTCGTCACGTTATTACAAATACCAAGCTGGGGAACTCAAATTTCAATCCCGGGACCTGACTCAAAAAAGGGCGTTTATTCCTAAAACAAGTGGCTGAAAAAAGTGGGGTTAGAAACGTTTGGTAGCATGTGGTAGAGTGATAGGGAAGGAGAATGGTAAGTTGTGTCACAGTATTTATAACCCCCATAAGGGGCGGTGATGAAGCCCTATTTCTCCACTACATTATCTAGTAGAAAAATTGATGAACACTTACTTGGCTTACTCAATGTAGTAGTAGTCTATATTTCGTATTAAAAATTTTTTTACAATGAATAATGATTATCCATTTTTAAAAAATTAAATTAATTTTAAAGAAGGTATAAAGGAGACAATTAATTTACATAAGTTCCAAGTAATAAATCAGAATTCCAAATTTTTTTCCCAAAACTCAGATGCAGCAAACAGACTAAACTAAATATAAAAAACTGGATTAAGAGTAACTATTTTTACATTGGAACTAGAAGTTTGCTATTTGATTTTGAACTAAATTCTTTAGCCTTCCTTTTCTCTGTGTCTGCTTTAGTAATAAGTGAAAGTTTTATTTTTATTTTAAATATTTTTTTTATAGAGGATGACCTTTCCCTTTTCTTTATTTTTCAGTTCATTTTATTTACCTTTTTTCCTTTTAATTTTACTCCATTACATGGGAAATTGGCTGAGTATTTCCTCCATCTTTTAAGCACACCCACCACAGTAATTGTTGAATTTGTTAATAATGTATTATTTTGTTATGTTTTACTATTTTTTATTATATTATTCATTGTGTCTTTATGTCTGTTCAAATTAAATAAAATTGAATTAATTCATATTTTTAATTAATTCTATGCAAGTCGATTTATTTGGCTAGAGGGGTATCATCGTGATGGTATCTTACAATCTATTTGACTTCAATAATTATTATAGTCATAATAGAAATACTATGTGTGTACCCACTTTTTCATTACGTAGAATGATAAATTTTTTATAACCATAACAAATCAGTATGCTTCAATCATGGATTAATCATTTTAAATTCTCATTTATCATGAAAATTTTCATATTTGTATAATTATAATTCATTATTATTCTATAATGTTTTGACTTATATCAGTATCTACTATTAAATTTTATGACTAATATGATGATTTCTATCATGATTTTCGTAATTTAAATTCCACAATGTTCATCTTAATATCAAGTGACTTTTTCTTAATATTAAGCATTTCCATATTGGATTTTTTTTTTTTATAAACATGTAGACTGATTAATTCAACTGACTTTGAGTTAAAACTCCATTCATGATACTGGCTTCACATGATTGTAAACATATTCCAATAATGTAACTAGCACAATATTATGATTACTTTTTATGCTTATCAATGGAAAATTTCCATGAATGTAAATGTAAATTTTATAAATGTCATGTAAAATTATAATTTACTTGAGAGCACTATAAAAATGAATGTATTATGAGTAAATAAAAAACATGTAAACATAAATTATCATTATTTAAATTTTATAATAGTTTCACATTAGTGTAAACTGTAAATATTCTAATAATGTATTAACACAGTATTATGGTTATTATTTATTTTTGATAATGGAGGATTTTCCAGGAATTTAAAGTTGATTTCATTGGGTACCTATGAATAATGTAATGTAGTTATCCTTTATAAAAACAGAAATTTCTGTATTTTTTTGTATGTATGTTTGTATGGGGAAACCCACGGATCTAAAAAAGGGCTCTAACGATTTCCAAATTTGAAATTTAATAAAACCCGTGATGGAAAAATAAATTGCCCCAGGTTTCATGCCCAGGAAAACTTTTGGCAGGATTAATTTTTTCCTTCGAATAGTCTCTAGTACTCGTATAATGGCTGTTATCATTAAAAGTTGGGAAAACATTCAAGTCTTAACACATGTACATGTCAAAAAATTGTGAGAGGTGATCAATTTTGAATTTTTTTCTACAATAACACATTCGTAATTCACCAGTTCCCGCATACAGCTTCAGGGCGCTTTTAAATATTGAAAATTAAGACATTAAATTTGATTTCATTATTTTTCTCATGATAATGATATGTTTCACATTATTGTGAACTATGATTATTATAGTGATGTATTCACAAACTATAATCATTATTAAATAATTTTAATATGAAAAAAATTCTATTTTTAATAATCAGGACTTTCTTTAAATCAAATGTTAATAGAATTAGATTTTACGGGGGAGCACTATGAATAATGTTATGTAGTTTAAACACGGTAGGCCTTTCATGAAGATATTACCTTATAATTATATCATAATTCCCGTGGTTATAAACATGTGGACTGTTGGGGTGTAATGTTTTTTCCTCCTCAGGTGCCCCCTGGATAACCTAAATGAGCTAACGCTAAGGGGGGTTCAGCAAACTATTGTTCCCCTGACCCGCACACTCGTTTTCGGAATTTGAAAGTAATTAAACCCCCAGTCCTTCTAAGGACTACCGACAAAAATCTTGGGCCTTCTGTCCGAATTTTCATTTAAAAGTAATATGGTTTTTCTAAAACCCGTTTTATAAAAATTTTAAAAAAAAAAATTGATCTGGTCCCAAACCCGGGAAAAACACTGGCGTGAAGAAAAACGAAGAAAAAAGGGGAAGGTCCCGGTATGATTTTTGGTGCCACATACCATCATGTATATGGTGTTGCCCTTATGTGAGATGAATGTGGATAATGCTACCCGATTTCCACCTCATCAGAAACATATTCATTCTGTTGTAGTCAAAATAAAGCTTTACAGTGACAAACATCCAACCACCGGCATTGTATGGCCACCTGCAGTGTACCAATACAACCACATCCGCGTCTTGGGTGCTTTAAAAACCCCCGAACAGTGGAGTTAATCATCCGAAATGGTGAAGCGGTGGTGGAATGGGCTGAGGATGGGAATCTGAATTTGGTATTATGCTAAAGATAGGTTCACTTTTAGGCACAGCATGGCAGGGGTACAATCCAGATCTATGTTTTACTTCAAAACGATAGCAAAAGGGCCCCCACTGCCAGCCACCGAGGGTTTTCTTTGACTTCCCCCCCGCCAACATTGTCCGGCTCTCATAAAATAGGGACCCAAATCCCCTTTCCCCCTCCCCCAAAAATGGAATTTCAAAAAAACGGGTTGGAAGAGATTCTCAAAGAGCTGGATAAAAGCCTGGGTTGGATACCGCCAACAAGCAATTGTAGATTCATTGGAGCTTTAAAAACACTGCTAAAGGCATCCCAGAGGGCCTGGGTACATTCTGGGATGGTCTCAAAACAACAAAGAATTGTATCAAACATTTTGGAGACTGGTGACCAAATTGTGGTGATGGCTCTCCCCAGCCTTGATGAAGCAAAGGAAAAAAAATGGGTGGAGACGGTTGAAGGGATGAACTTTCAAACCTCAACCTCAGGCATGGACTTTTCTGAGGGGAAAATGGGAGTGGAGCACCCATGAAAAGACAAAAAAAAGATGTTTTAGCAAATACTTGTCTCACTTGGTGCAACATCCAAAGCAAGAATAGACAAGGCACATACAATTGAAATAAAAAAAACTAGATGCCTGAAAAAGGCAAAAGAGAGGAATATGCCACCTTTCACTTCCAAAGGGAAAAAGGTTGGCCCCAAGTTGTAGCCTCCGAAAAGCACCAGGGGTTTTACAGATCACAAATTCCTAATAAATTGTGGAAAGTATGCAAAGGGGGTTGGTGGATTTTCACTGATATAATGCAAACTGGTATCATACCCAAAGAGCTCAGGCAATCAAAAATCATAGCAATCTTAAGCCAGGGAAAACCTGAAACTCACTCAAAAGCTACAGACCAATTGCATTATTATCAGTAATATACAAATTATTGGGCGCTGATTTATAACAGGTTAGCCAGAAAGTATTTGAAAGTATCCCAATAAAAGCTGGATTCAGACCTCACCAAAACTGTTTGACCCGGTTCTCTCACTCACAACAGAAGCGGTTTTAGAAAAAGCTGAAAACCTCTGCTGCATTTATTGATTTATCCCGCATATGACACTGTGGAGAGAGGGCATGATATCAAGCTCCTCAAATGATAAACTGCAAAGTGACAGCTGACTCCCGAACAATTTGGTAAAGCTTTCAAAATATCCTGGGCTCTGATATAAGTACCAAAAAAACTCGGAACGGGCCCGCCTCAAGGCCCGTGCTTCCCCCCTTGTTTTAGTCTGTACATTGCAGACATGCCAAACAAAATCAAGGGAAAAATGGCTATGCTGATGATTGGGGGTTAAAATAAGTGGGTGTTTGAGGAGATGGAGAAGACTCTCACAGCTGACTTGGGGGGAAATGGGTTTTTTTTCCGAAAATTTAATCAGTCTTAATTTGAATATCTGGAAAAAGTTCTTTGAAGCGGAGAACCGGGAATTTTTTTGAATGTTTTTTGTAGAAAATTAATTAAAAATTGATCCCCTTCAAAATTTTTTTGACATGACATGTGTTATAGATTGAATGTCAACCCCAATGTAACAGATTATACCAGTACTAGAGACTATTCCTGGGGAATTTTTTTTTATTAATCCGCCAAATTTTCCGGAATGAACCTGGGCATCTTATTTTTCCCATCACGGTTATATTAAATTTAAAATTTTCAAGGAAATGTTGAGGTTTTCAGACTCGTTTCCAATCAAACATACATACATACATACAGAAATTTGCTTAAGATAATAGGAAAAATCTAAAGCATTATTCATGGTAGGTACTCAGTAAATCAACTTCAACATTCCGGAAAATCTCCATTATCAAAATAAATAATAACCATAATACTGTGTTAATACATTATTAAATATTTACAGTTTCATAATAAACATATATTAGAATTCAACTCAAAGTCTGACAAGTTTATTGTTTAATGTTTATAACTACATTACATTATTATAGGACAGAATTATTAATTCTAATGAATTTATAAATTACATTTCATTCATGAAAATTTATTGATAAGTGATAAAAAGTAATCATAATATTGTGCTATTACATTATTGAAAAGTCATTTTACAATCATGGAAGCCAGATCATGAATGGAGTTTTAACCAAATCATTAATTAATCTGTACATTAACTCCAAGTCTAAGAAATATCCATGATATTATTTAAATCAGCATAGTGAATATTAATATGAAATTATAGTAACTTGATATAGAAAGTATTATTGATGGATATAAAAAAATTGCAGAAAAATGATAGTAATCTAGTTACAATCAAAAGAGTTGAGAATATGATATAGGTCAAAACAATATAATATTTTGTTTTAAGAAACAAAGTAAGGTGATTTCACTGATAATAAGAGCAATTTAAGGTAGATATCCAGATTGACTACTGATTTGATGTATACAACTATTATCATTCTTTAAATTTTTATCAAAGGGTACACACATAGATTTCTATAGACTTAATAATTATTGAAGTCATAGATTGTAAGATAGCCTTTTTACAATGATACATCTAGCCAAATAAATGATTGCATAGAATTAATTAGAATAATATGAATCAATTCATTTATTTCATTTGAAACAATAGACACAATGAATATATAATACAAATAGTAACAAATAACAAAATAATGACATTTACAAATTAACAATTACTGTGGTGGGTGTGCTTAAAGATGGAGAAATACTAGCACATGGTTCCCTGTAATAGTAAGAAGAATGTAAAAAGGAAAAGGTATATAAACTGAAAAAATAAAGAAAGGAAAAGGGAGTCCACTTGAAAAAAAAAATTACTTTTTACAAATAAAATCAAAAGTTTCACTTATTGCAAAGCAGACACAGAGAAAAAGGCATAAAGGAATTTAGTTGCAAAATCAAATACGAAACCCAGTCTACATGTCAAAATAGTTACTAATCCAGTTTTTATATCTAGTTTAGTCTGTTTAGCGTATCTCGAGTTTGAGAAAATAATTTGGAATCTTGATTTATTACTTTGAACTATGTAAATTAATTGTCCTTATATTGTAAGATTAATGCTAATTTTAAAGATGGATAATCAATATCATTGTAAAAATTTGAAATGAAATAGACTACTATGCATTGAGTAGCCTAAGTAGTGCTCAATTCACTTTATTGATGGAGAAATAGTGCTCATCACTTATTATGGTTTAACATGACTGTGACATGACTTACCATTCTCCTTCCATATCACTCTACATTACAAACGTTTCTTAACCCACTACAGCCATTTGTTTAGGATCAAACGCTTTCTGAGTCAGGGTTCCATGTGGATTGAAATTTGAGTTCTGCCAGCTTCATTTGATCGTGACGAGATCTCTGGTACGTCAGTTTGAGATTATCTAGTCTGGGTTGCTTGGCGGAGTCCATGTGAGCAAGGGTCTACATGTTTCTATACATTGAAATGTCATGCAGCAGGCCGATCGTCCAACTTCTTGATGGTACAAAAGTCGACAATGATATCATTGTTAGATTTCCTCTCTGATGTAGGAGGAGAGTGTCCACCTGTCCTCCTTTTTATTTTGCTCAAATCTTAGGTGGGGACAAATTTACATAAAGTGTTACAAAAGGGACAAAAGTCGCAAATAACGTGGCATTGTCATATTCCCATCATAAAGTGGGAAATGTGTTCCATTTGTCCCTTCATTTCGCATAACCTTTAGGGTAGTACAAAAGTTTTCAAAAGTGTTACAAAAGACAAAAGTAGTACAATAATGTGGCATTGTTAAATTTCCTGATCTAGGGGGAGGAGAGTGTCCACCTGATCCCTTTTATTTTGTTCATAACTCGGTTGGGGTTGGGGTACAAAGTTTACAAATGTTCAAAAGGACAGAAGTCGTACAATAATGTATTTTGTTTTTCCCTCTGATGTAGAAGATGCCCAAAATGTTCCCTTTATTTCTGCTCTATAACTTCGGTTAAGGTGGGGTTAAATTACAAAATGTTACAAAGGGTCAAAAGTCGTACATCACTGTGGCTTGTTGATTTCCTCTGGAGGGGGAGAGAGTTCCACTTGTTCCCTTTATTTGTCATAACTGTTATATGGGTTCTTTTTGCAATAAGTGTTAAACTATGTAAAATTGTAACAATGGCATTGTAGTTCTCTCTGATGAGGGAGAGAGTTCAACTGATCCCCTTTTTATTTTGCTCATAACTCTAAAATTTATATGACAAATTTTACAAATGTTACCAAGGTACAAAGTGTACAATCTGTGGCATTGTAGATTTCCTCAGTGGGGAGAAAATGTCCAACTTCCCCCTTATTTTTCTCATAACTTGTTAGGTAGTCATAAGTCAAAGTGTGTGCGGGTAAAGTCGATAATATGGCATTAAGAGATTTCCATCATGAATAGGGGAAATGTGTCCATGTCCCTTATTTGCTATAACTCGGTTAGGTTGGGGTACAAAGTTCAAAGCGTTACAAAGTGGTACAAAAGTATACAATAATGCATTGTTAAGATTCCTCTCCGGGAGGAGAGCGTCCATTCGCTCCCCCCTTTATCTTTGCTCATAACTCGGTTAGGCCAAAGGCTGCAGCCAGCGTTACAAAAGGCCAGCAGGCTTAATAATGTGGAATTGTCAAACCCTGAATTTCCTTCCGGGGGGGAACAGGTGACAGAATAAATAGTTTCTCTCTGTACTGACGGTATGTTGCCCGTGAGCTGTAAGCAAGTGGAATGGTCAGATATTTTACGAAAAGATAGTAGGCACGCGTAGGCTTCGAAAGTTGTCACAGTCGGAAACAGTCCTGTATTTTACCGTTCGACGCTATTTTTCAACTACCGTTGCAAATTGTACCAAAAGTTCAGAAAGATCTCTAGAATGTTCATAACCATTGAAGAATTCCGATTTTCGCATTATGAGACGATGAAATGAAGAAAATTATATTTTTGACAATAACAGAAATTGAAAAGGATAAAGAAAAACTCCGTGGCAGCTATACAGACATTCTAATTAATCTTCGGAACTACTTACCATTTTCACGTACTCTTAACTTGAAAAATAGCGACGAAGGAGTGTGATATGCTCATTATGAGTTCGTTGTATCGAGTTTGAAGGGGAATTATCAGAATAGGTTTAGATGTATTATATATCGCAAAAATGTACATATTCTCCAATATATGCTTTGAACATAGTTCACCAGAACGGATATTTGGATTCCGAATTTCCAAAATCAAATTCCTTCACATTAGCTAGCTCGCTCTCCTCACTCATCCATCTAGGCCTGCCTGGATTCCCCGGCGACATCTGCCACGATATGAACAGTTTCACTTTCGCTGTTCGCCAGCACCTTTCAAATGAACTAGCCGTTTGTTCATCTTCACATAGCTCGCCGTAGCTTTCACTGCTTTTTGAGAAGTTCAAACTCGCTATAAATAGGCACCTCGCTAGTTCTTCAATCTCCAGTTTATTAATAGTGGGGAGACACCTCCAGTTGAACTCATCGTTTTTATCCGTAATTTCCGAGAATGAGCATAGTATTATGCATAATACTTCATCGTGTTACCATCCATAATCGTACGTAATACTCCCGAGAGTGTCGCGAAAATACTGATCAGTACACGCCAAATTAAAATGTTAAAGTCTGAAATACTTACTATCTGAAGATTGTCGTTCCTCAAGTACTGTGTTCTGGACTTGTTCTCACTTGAATAAAATGGCCGTTAGATTTGACAGCATCGAGATTTTATTAGAATGGAGTGTTCAAATAGAAATAGACTAGAGTTTTCTTCTGTCATACAGTTCCGTTCTATATTAGTTATGAGAAGTTGATGAAAATTCCGAAATATTATATCAAATTGTGCGATTTCGCTTGAGGATTTTACTCATAGTAGCGAGTGAGTAGTTTGGTTGTGAAATTCTGAGTTAATTTCCATCGATCGTACTACAGTTCAGCGCTTCTGAGTTTGTTTGATTATGATCGCTCAATTGGGGTTTGACACTCCAATCTTCACCGGAGATCTGACGTTAAGTCCCAGTCAGAGTTTTAATTAGTAACTTTTCAATTGAAAATTGCGAGTTGCTGTTCTTTCACCGTCGAAAGCGGAAATTCCTAAAATACTTTTTAAATGAGCCAGTGATTCTCGGATTCTTGAGGAGGCGTAATTGATATAGTCTTTGTTCTTTAAAAGTTATATGAACATGGATGAAAATCTATCTGTAGTTAAATCATTGATTCCATGGATTAAGATTAGATAAAGAATATAATATAGTCACTTCGTATTATATGCACTTATCGATCTCGCAAACACAGTATTACATGACGCCTCGGAGCACCTTTCGCGTTTTCGTTCCATTGTATCATAAAAATAACATCTTTTAAATGTTTTCTTCTTATATTTTATTCATTTACATTTTTAGACATAAATAATACATGAATTTAATCGAAATTCATAATTGCCTTTAAACAAAATGGTTTCACAAATATTTCAGGCCGGGCTACGTTCACAGTAGTAAAAATTAAGTGTTTGTAGCTACCCACAATTTCAAATGCTATGGCTGAGTCGGATCATCCTGTTCACGTCAAAGTTCATCACCCACAATGCCAATTTCCGTTATCATAGGATTTATTAAATAGTAATGAATTTGTGGTTATATTTAGAATGAGCTGTTATTCGTTGAAAGTTCTCGTGCAAAAATCGTTTCAGCACAGTTTGGACAGACACACTCTGATCTACGCACATCCGTGCGAACGTCTATCGATCGCGGTCTCGATTTCAAACTACTCTTAAAACCTTGTATGTATATATATACGTATACATATATATATATATATTTGTATATAATTTTTTTTTAGTTCAAAAGACTGTATCAGAGTGACTTTTTACGAACAGCATTACTTCTCACTTCGAATGAAGATCAAAGGAGATTAATTAACATGACTCACTTGGATTACCCGCTCAAAAATATTTACTCGTTACACTTGAGTAGTGAATATGATAACATAATAATATATACGGATGAAATAAGATAACATAATAAAAGATATGATAATGGGATAAACATACACGGATTTCACGTATTTAATGCCGTTAATTTACGCATTCAATGATTCAATCAAAACAAAATAGTTGCTTCTGAATTTCTCAACAGGTTTTCCGCGAGTTATTTGAAGACTATAAGCGATCACATATGATGAATTAGATAAGACTACTAAATTGTGATTCATTCATTCACTGATTTCAAGTGATTCAGAGTTTCATTCCATTAAATGAAAGATGTTCTCTATTTGAAGTGATACAAAACAAAAAAAGTAGATAATTGTGAAGATGTGAAATCCAGAATATGAAAATCTCAATTATCTTCAAATATATTCAACTCCTCTTGTTAGCGGTAATTTATTACATGATAAAATATTAATAAGGATAATAATAATTAGGTTTTCTGAAAAACTCTATCTTTGAATTTTAATCAGAATATTACAAATAAATATTATTTACATTCGAATGCTGGCATGCTACATGCTACAATGTACAATTGAATGAGGTGCCACATTCGATCAGCCGTTGCGATGATGAGGGAACAATAAAAGTAAGCTGAGATGATAGAGTTATCTCGATGAAAAATGAGATTTTGCAACATTGCCTTACAGTATCGACGGCAACAGAGAATTCGTTGAGTCGTCTGTCGAATAGGCCGGAAATCCCTTCCATCTTGGAAAGTTCTAAATATTCAAAATAAATAGTAAAAGGTAATGATAAAATATGGATGATTAAAAAGCATATAAATGAAAACTAATGGGATTTTAAAGACTGATAAAGAAAACTTATTGTTGAGAATCTTTAATGAATCCCGCTCGCTGTTGAATGCAGTTGAATCCTGACGAAATTAACCTATTGACAGATCCAGCCACGCAGTGCCAAGTCACCGTTATTCGGACACTTCTTTGTCGTAGTTCAGCTGCTATTTACATTTTCCATCCAGATTCTCGATGAAACTCCTATGAGCCATGAAAAGGCCATACCAGGAACAGGAATATGCCGAAGTTTCTGCCAATATCTGTAACAAAGCCTGTATTGAATCACTATGTTCTACCTTTTTAATACCTTTCACAGTGTCATTAGTATAGAAGTGGTGAGATCCGCGACTCTGCGAACTCGATCTCGATATAGGCTGCCGAGCAATTACTGTTAATTATACTTGTAAATTCTGAGATAATAAGTTGTTTCTGAAAGAATTGGCGACTTTTAGATTCAACATGATCAAAGAACTTGCAAATCAATTCAATAACTGATGACGGTTTTTCACCAAGGGATCGCCGAATATGCTGTTGAATAGTTCTGTGATCTATTAAAATTGGTTTGGTACAGAATTATGCGATTCCAGTTACGTGGTTTTTTATCTGAACTGATAGGAGTTAGTCTCGAAAAGCTCTGAATGCTGCTATACCAGCGATAATAGTGGTAAGTGACAGTAAATTTGCGATAATGCTCACTTATTCGATGAATGAGAAAAATGATAATATTGCGGGTGCTTGAGAATAGCCTGGAATGAAACTGTATGCAGCATTTATGACATATGAAGACGAGCTGAAAATCGTTTCATGAATGAAGAGATGGCAATACTCGAAATACTGAAAAGAAAATATCAAGCAAATAAAACATTATTTCAACCTGCGGCATAAAAATAAACTTGATGTTTAAAATGAAGGATTTCACTCTGTCAAAACCCGCTTCTGCTGAAATCCAAATTCGAAAATGTAAATATTGAAATACTCAGCTTTTTCTTTTCAAATGTCACAGAATTCATCCTTCTCGTAACTTCTTATTCGCAAAGTTAACTCGTGATTTGATAATAGCAAATCATTACCATTCTTCTCTCCGCGCCCAAAATGAAACCAGCCAATTGCAAAGCTGTAAATCGCATAATAATCGAAATAACAATTCGAAGTGAGAGGAGGAAGAATATTATTGAGAGCAAAAGAACAAAGGTGGGGAAAGTAATTCTGTTGTTGAGATCAAGCTGACTGATCAATTCTTATAGTCAATCTGTTTTCTAAATTGCAAAATCTCAACAATTTATTCTAAGTGGAAACTCAATACAATTCACTTATATATCAATGTTGATAATCAGAGTTAGTGTTGGAAATTCATTGATATGAGTATAGAAAAATACTCACATGAGGACTCTATGAAAGAGTTCCCACACCGCCTTTACGATAATGAGTGTGTAAAAGCTAGTTTAGTTAAGCTCTTTTTACAATTATTACTGATTCTCATAGTATGGGGGTTGTCACACAGGCTTTCTGCGGAAAAGAGTTCTAGCGGCGCAAGGTTACACTGAGTGACGATTTTTTATTTAAATTAGACAAAATCTTAGAAGTTATCAAATAATTTGAATGAAGAGTAATAAATATTGTTATTTATTTGAATATAAATTTATGTATCATTTTCCGGGTATTCTGTAGATATTGTCTAGAAATATACAATTGAATTGAATATAAATTTTAATATTAATTTATTTTTAAATGTATTATTATCATTTATTTTTTCAAATAATATAAATACTGCATGTATAGTTCATGTATGAAGTCAATTTAAAATACGCTCTTCCAAATCATGTTAAATCTCAATCATATGAGTAAGTATCAAAATGACAATATAAATAGCAATATGATCATTTCAATTTAATATAATTATACTATTAACATGGTCAATTTGAAAAATTCAGAGTGCCTTTCACACCCAGGTATTATGAGAATTTATGTCTCACTTCGCTCATGAATTGTAAGTTAAAGAATATATGCGTTGCCAAATCCAAAATATTCATTCTCAGAGAATAAAATCATAATTCTCAGTCGGTTCTCCCAAGCATCCACGCTCTCGTACTCTTGTAGTGAAAAGTAATTTTCGTAAAATCTGGAATATCGTTCTTTTCCATCTACTCCTTTTCAGCCATTCACTTCACCTCCTCGCAATTTGCCAGAGCTCGCCCCGCTGTCTCGCCACTGAATAGCGCTTCGAAATCTAATGGTTCATGTCTACGTTTCAATTCAAATGCACACACCTTGTACTACCTGACAGAGTATTATTGTAATCTTCGAGTCATATCGAAATTCGATATTCGTTGAATAGCGTGGGTACATTTGCTTATTGTCCTCATTCTGCGACGACATTTCGGGGCCTACTAAACCACAGCATTCATCGACACATTGCTGCTCGTCAATAAATCGGAGATCTGGACTAATGAAATTTTCCATAAGACTATAATTATAAATTGTATTTTTATTGAAGTAAAGTAGCTTGATTATACATTACTATGGAATACGGGTGGCTTGTTGATGCAGTTAATAATGTACTGGTCTGAAGTTCCGAGAATATTAGTAAGTTCCGAATCCTAGTGCAGAATAGTTTTGATTACGCATAATACAGACGGCCACTCCTACAAATGAATGGATTTTGAATTTATGAATAGAAAATTTCATCATTACTCATTGTTGTTGTTCTATAAGCAAAATAATTGATATTTTTGTCTCAATCCGTTTAAAAGGGGGGTCGTCATGTTTACCTGTGATTGGAAGACACGTTAGAGGACTCTGCAACAATAGGACTCGGTTACTCGCGGCACAATTACATACTATTATATTAAACCTTTTTTTGGGGGAGACGATAGTTTTTTTGAGTTATTGATTAAATCTGTTTTTCATTGTAAAGCCGTACATTTATGCTTTCATATAATATAATATAACATACACTATATAGGTACAAATAGTCTCCTCACGGCCTACTATAATAAGACATGTGGGTGAATACCAGTTCAATTAAATCACATTATTCGTACATTCCTATTCTCTCCGGGAGTGGCTCGTCGTTAGTACTGATTATCGCCGTTTGCCCTGAGGGAATAGTGATTATCGAATTTTGTTTCAATCCGATTAACTGTTTATATTTTTCATGTCATTTCACGGGAAGGTTTGTGGTTTATGAGAGGATGTCAATGCCACTCTATCTGGTTGATGTATAGCGGAGTGAATATGACCAATAAATACACCCAAATCCTCATGTAATAGTTGAGCATTGACAAGAAGTTCGTACAACACACTAAGGCGGTATAACACCAGCGCATAGAATTTTGAAATATACCATTTTTAAAAATTGTTGAGAATGAAAAAATTTATTAAATATACGTAGAGAAATGTACACATAAGACAATACGTTTCCTCACGAGATTCACCTTATCAATCCACTCAATTTGATATGTGTTACACCTTATCATAACTTTTGAAATGTAGTGACGAATACATGTATCAGGTCATCAACTGAATCGATTTTATACAGTCAAGAAATAAATGATTTCAAATTTTGAAAGATAAGGTAACTCACGAAAAAGAGGGAAACTCCTAATGAATTATCATAAGTTGAAGAAAGAAAAATGCATTCAATATGATGAAGATTTATTATATCTCCGTTTGCTGACGTCGTATTGATGATAATTTCAGAGTTCAAATTTCTTATCTAAGTTTCTATGACTGAACTCCCTCATTTACCAGCTTCCCACTTCTTTTGTTCTATTCTTCTGTTCAGGGTTCTAGCCGCAGCTGTTCTATAAAAATATCATCATTAAAACATCATCTTCTTTTCTAAATATCCTGAAATATTCTTCCAACGAGCCACTAAAGAACAATTTCTCGAACCTCACTTTGTTTCTCTATCAATCTCCTACTTTGGAATGATGAATTGATGTTATTCCCACATTAATAGTAGGAGATTGATAGAGAAACTTTTTCAAAAAATGATTTCGGAAAGTGATTCTTTAGTGAGGCTCGTTGGAAGAATATTTCGGGATATTTAGAAAGAAGATGATGTTTTAATTTATGATGGAAGTCTGTGCAGGTCGCTTATAGGGCAGCTGCGGTATATCATTAGACCATAATTAGAACCCTAACAAAAGAGAAAAAAGAATAGAGACCATAGAAATGGGAAGCTGGTAGAATTATGAGGGAAGTTCGGTCACACAGAAGCTTAGACATAAGAAGTTTGAAACTTCTGAGAGTCATGCATCAATAATCTGACGTCGGGAAACTGGAGCAAACGGAGATATAATAAATCTCTCATCATATTAGAATACATTTTTCTCTTCTTCAACTATGATGAATTCATTTTTGATGGGAGTTTCCTCTTTTTCGTGAGTTACCTTTATCTTCAAAATTTTGAAATCATTTGGCTCTTGACTGTATAAAATCGATTCCAGTTGATGACCTATTCGCATATATTATATTCGTCACTACTATTTCAAAGTTATGATAAGATACACACACATACTCTAAAATTGAAAATGGATTGATATAGTGTGAATCTCGTGAGAAACGTATTGTCTTATGTGTATACATCTCTCACGTATTATTTAATAAATTTTTCATTCTCAACTTGAATTTTTTAAATGGTATAATTTCCAAAAGAGTTCTATGCGTTGGTGTTATACCGCCTTGAATAATGACGTGTTGTACAGGTTTCTTGTCAATCGGCTCAACAGCCCATGAAGGGCCGAAATTGCGAGCTGGCAGTTTTGCCGTGTTAGTTCTATATTCACTTCCACTATACATCAACCAGGATAGAGTTAACGTGTGGTTAGCTCATTGATCCTCTCATAAACCATAAAACTAGCTTCCGTTACCAAGTGACGACGCGGAAAACCTCTGAATAAACAGTTAATCAGTTAGAGTAAAATTCGATAATCGCTATTCCTCCAGAGACGGGAAACGACTGACTCATCAATACTAACGACAGCCAATCTCCCAGAGGAAGAAATAAGTGTACAGGTAGTAAATGTGATTCTGAGGGTAGTTTTTCTTCGAGGGTGATGCTCTACATGATCTTTAAGGCTTGTGCATGAGTAATGAGTACGCTGATGATGAGAGATAACGACTTTTTTAATGTACTGTAGTTGTTATGTTATAATATATTATATGAAAGCATAAATATTGTGTACACAATGAAAAAACACAAGATTGTCAATAATAAAGACTTATCGTCTCCCCAAAAGACGTAATGAGGTTGTGCTGTGGTTAAAGAATTGTGCCACGGTTGTGATTCAAACTGGGGTCCTGTTATTTACCAGAGTCACTCTAACGTGTCTTCCAATCACAGATTAGACATGACGACTACATTTTAGGCAAAGTTAGGACAAAAAGTATAATTATTTTGTATAGGGACAACAACAATTATAATGATAGAGAACTTTTCTATTCATAAGTTCAAAATCCATTCATTTGTACAGTGGGTGGCCGTCTGTGATTGTGCTGTGGTCAAAATCTATTCTGCACTAGGATTCCGGAACCACTAATCTATTCTCGGAACTTCAGACCAGTACATTATTAACTACATCAACAAGCCACCCCGTATTCCACATAGTAATGTATAATCAAGCTACTACTTCCAATAAAATACAATTTATAATTATGGTCTTATGGAGAAAATTTACGGGGTCAGATGCTCTGATTTATTGACGAGCAGCAATGCAAATTATTATCGATGGATGTAATTGGTCTAGTAGGCTTGAAATAATCGTCTAGGGTGGAACTGTAAGCAAATAATACCCCACGCACTTTTGATTATTCAACGAATATCGAATTTCATTTCTGCAGCTCAGCTTGGAAGATTACAATAATATTCTCTGTCGGGTGAAACACAAGAATGGCAATGCAATTTAGTGAAACGTAGGCAGCTGGACCATTATTATTAGATTTCAAGCATGAGTTCAGTGGCAGGCAGTAAGGCAGGAAGCTCTGTAACAAGGAAAATCGCGGAGGTGGAAAGTGGAAAGTAACTGAGAAAAGAATTGGGTGAAAGAGCCGATATTCCAGATTTTACGAAAATTACTTTTTCACCTAGGAGTTGAAACGTGGACTGTGGGACGCATAACTGGTTAGGAGAGCTCAACTGAGAATTATGATTTTATTCTCTAGAGAATGAATATTTGGATTTGGCAACACGCTTCTCCTTCTTTAACCACAATTCATGAGCGAAGTTGAGTCATAAATTCTCATAATACCTGGGTGTGAAAAGTGGCTGACACTCTGTGAATTTTTCAAAAAATGATCATGTTAATGAACATAATTATATTAAATTTGAAGCGGTCATGATTGCTTATTACTATTGTCATTTTGTTACTTACTCGTATGATTGGATTTAACATGATTTGAATTCTCAGAGCACGTATTTTAAATTGACTTCACTCCACATATTTATACATACGGTATTTATATTATTTGAAAAATAAATGATAATAATAACATTTAAAAACGATTAATATTCTAAAATTATATTCAGTTCAATTGATATTTCCTAGACAATATCTACTGGAAAATACTCCAGAGAAATCACTGTGATGCATAAAAATTTGTATTCAAGATAAATAGCTTAGCCTATTTATTTTTTCTTCATTCAAGTTGTTTGATGGCTTCTAAGATTTTTTAATCTGAATTTGGAAATAAAAATCGTCACTGTTCATGTTTATAGAGTAACCTTGCCTTTAGAATAACTTTTCCACCAGAAATATATTGTATTTAACCCCATACTATGAAATCGAATAATAATTGTGATTAAAAGAGCTTAACTAAGCCTTTTTTATACTACCTCATTATCAGTAAGAATTTTAAAGAGAATGAGAGTGTGAGACTCTTTCATGAAAAGTCCTCTGAATTGAGTATTTTTTCCTATACTCGTATCAATGAATTTCCAACACTAACTCTGATTAACTCAACAACCTTTGACTTTCTAATGCCTTATAAAGTGAATTGTATTGAGTTTCCACTTAGAATAGAATTGATTTTGATTTGTTGCCTTTCCTGAGTTTTTACCAATTTAGAAAATGAGATTGATAAGAATTGATCAGTCAACCCGATTGTCAACTTTGGCAAATTACTTTCCCCACCTTGTTCTTTTTGCTCCTCAATAATATTCTTCCTCTCACTCTCACTTCGAATTGTTATTTCGATTGTGTCTGACTACGGAACTTAATTTCCCAATTGAGCAATTTCGTTACAACTTGGAGCACGGAGAGAGAATATTAATGATTTGCTAATATCAAATCCTGAGTTAGCTTTGCAGATAAGAAGTTGAGGAAAGGATGAATTCTATTGACTGATTTGAAGAAAAAAAGCTGAGTGTTTTCAATGTTGCAATCTCCCTCAGGGTTCATTTCAGCAGAAGCGGAGTTTCCCGACGAAGTGAAATCCTTCAACTTTCCTAAACGTCGTTTATTTTTATGCCGCAGAAGTTTTGCTCCTCCGAATAATGTTTATTTGCTTGATATTTTCTTTCAGTATTTCAGAGTATTGCCATCTCTTCATTCATGAAAACGTTTTCAATAAATCCTTCACTCTCAATCATAAATGCTGCATACAGTTTTCGATTTCAAGCTATTATAAAGCACCACAATATTATCATTTTTCTCATTCATCGAATAAGTGAGCATTATCACTAAATTTGCATCTCTTTTAGCACTATTATCGCTGAAATTGAGGTATAACGGCATTCAAACTTCAGGGGCTTAGCTTCCTATCAGTTCCAGATAAAAATTTTTCCCACAGTAACTGGAATCGCATGATTTGTTGTACAAAATTAGTTTTAATAGTCTAAAGAGACACTATTCAACAAGCATGATTCGGTGATCCGCGGTTGAAAAAACCAAATCATCAATTATTGAATTGATTTGCAAGTTCTTGATCATGTTGAATCTAAAAGTCATGAATTCTTCAGATAACTTAGTATCTCAGAATTTTACAAAGTACTTAATTAACAGTAGTACTCAGCAGCCTACTATATCAGATCAGTTCACAGAGTCACGGATCTCTACTCCTACTCTGTGGTACTGTGAAAAATTATTAAAAAATTAAGAACATAAGTGATTCAATACAGGCGCACAATTTAGGGGTACAAAGATATTGGCAGAAACTTCCGGTATATTCCTGTTCCTGGTATGGCCTTTTCATTCGCAACAATATATAGGAGTTTCATCAAGTCTGGATGGAAAAATGTAATAAGTTTGACAGCTGGACTGCGACAAAGAAGTGTCCAGTGAAGAAAATGTTAGGGTGACAGCTGCTGCATTATTGGATCTGTCAATAGGTTGAATATTGAAGTTCAACTGCATTCAACATCTCAGGCGAGAATTCATTAAAATCCTCAACAATAAGTTTTCTATCAGTCTTTAAAATCAGTAGACTGAAGATATTCAGTTTTTTTTCATTTATGTTCTTTTGTCATCCATATTTTATCATTACCTTTTTACTATTATTTTTCAGATATTTAGAACTTTTTTTTCCAAAGATGGAAAAGTTTTCCAGCCTATTCGACAGACGAGCTCCTGTCATATTTAGAGCCAAGTGAATAACAGGGTTATACTGTTGCCGTCAGTCGTCTTTGTAGGAACTGTGTTGCAAAATGCAAATTTCTCATTTTTCATCGAATAACTCTATCATGTCAGCTTGCTTTTTGTTGTTCCCTATGTATGGCAACTGATCGAATGAATTGGAATGGCCTCATTTATTATTCAATTATTTACATTATTAGCATGTAGCATGTAGCATTCAGATAAAAATAACTACCTTCTTTCAATATTCTGATTAAAATTCAAAAATAGGTTCTCAGAAAGCCTAGTTATTATTATCCTTATTAATATTTTATCATGTAATAAAGTTACCACTAACAAGGAAGTTGAATATCTTGAAAAGATGAATGAGTTTTTCATATTCACGGGTTCACATGTTCACAAGTATCTACTTTTTTTGTTTTGTATCACTTCAAATAAAAGAGAACATCTTTTTTCATTTAATTGGAATGAAGCTCATAGTTATAATCACCCAATCAGTCTATAGAAAATAGATAGATAGTCTAATTTGAAGTAGTCTTATCTAATTCATCATAATATTATTGATCGCTTATAATTGTCTTCAAATAACTCACTTGGAAGTTTGTTCAATTCAGAAGCTTAACTTATTTTGTTTGATTGAAATCATTGAATGCATGAACTATTGCTGGCATTAAACAGTTTCCCGATGAATCCATTATTATGTTTATCCATTATCCATATGTTTTATTATGTTATCTTATTTCATCCATTATGTATTATTATGTTATCCATATTCTACTCAAGTGTAACTGAATACGGCATATTTTGAGCGGGTAATCCAAACAGTGAGTCATGTTCATTAATGTCCTTTGATCTTCATTCAAGTGAAAGTATCTCAATTCGATAAAAAAATCCCTCTGATTCTGATCTTTGAAACTAAAAAAACATATATACAAATATATATATATATATATATATATATACATATATACAAAGGGTTTTAGAGTGGATTTGGAAATCAGAGACCACTGATCAGTAAAACGTTCCACTGGATGTGCATGGGTCAGAGTGTGTCTGTCCAAAACTGTACTGAAACAGTTTTTTGCAAAGACTCAACGGGAATAAACAGCTCATTCCTAAATATAACCTAGAAAATTCAATGCAATTTGTGAAATCCCTGCGGATAACAGAGTGTTAACGTTGTGGAATCATGATGAACTTTGACATGAACTGGAATGAATCAAACTCCAGCCAGCCAGCCATTTGGAAGATGTGGGCTACAAACACTAATTTTTACTACTATTGAAACGTAGCCTGCGGCTTGAATGTATAATGAAAACCAAACATTTAAAGGCAGTACTTGAATTTCGATTAAGTTCATGTACGGTATGTCTAAATGTAAATGAGATAAAATATAAGAAAAGAAAACATTTAAGATGTTATTTTTATGATACAATGGAACGAAAAACGTAAGGTCCTCCGAGCATCCGTGTAATACTGTGTTTACTGAGGTCGATAAGTTACATATAATACCAAAGTGATATATTGTATATTCTTTTATCAATGCTAATCAAATGGAATCAATGATTTAGCTTACGGATGGGTTACTATCCACTGTTCTCTATAACTTTTAAGAACAAAATTTATATCAATTACGCCTCCTCAAGAGTCCAGAAATCACTTAGCTCGTTTAAAGGGTATTTTAGGAATTTCCGCTCGACGTTGGGAAAGAAACGACAACTCGCTCTGAAGTTTTCCAATTGAAAAGTTACTAATTAAAACTCTGACTAGGCTTGTAAGTCCCAATCTCGTTAGATCTGCGAACGAAGACGGAGTGTCAAACTGAATTGAGCGTCATAGTCAAACAAAAACTCAGAAACAACATTGAACTTGTAAGTACTGATCGATAAATTAACTCAAATTTTCCTAGCTTCAAACTACTCCACTTCAGCTACTATGAATAAATATCAAGCAGGAATCTTTTTAATTTGATATAATATTTCAAATTTTCATCCAACTACTTTCCTGCTTCAAAATATAGAACGGGAGTATAACATGACAAAGAAACTCTAGTCTATTTCTATTTGAACCTCCATTCCTAGCAAATCACTAAATCTTGTCAATCTAGCGGCCATTTTATTCAAGGTGAGGGCTCTAGAGTCCAGAACGCAATTTACCGCTTGAGGGGTGTTTTTAATCTTCAAATGAGTAAGTATTCAAGACTTTGTATTTTTAATTTGGCATTGGTATAGTCAGTGATAAATTTTTCATCGAACTTCTCGAGGGTAACAGCATACGGTACGTACATTATGAGATGGTAACACATTAATTTATTATACATAATACTATGCTCATTATACCTGACTCATTAGTTTTGTCAGACTTCTCAGAAATTACTGGACTAAAAACGATGGTTTAACTGGAGATTGGGTCTCCCCACTATTAAAAGCCATACGCTAAATAAATAACTGGAGATTAGAAGAACTGCTTGAAATGTACCCGAGGGTTTTCATATTTATAGCTTGAGTTTGAACTTCTCAAAAAAAGCGAGTGAAGCTTACAGCGAGCGCTATGTGAGATAACAAACAAAGCTAATTCGTTTGAAAGGTGCTGGCAGGCGAGCGAAGTGAGCTTGTTTGTATCATTATTGGCAGATGTCGCCGGGGGTCCAGGAGGCAGAGCCTCCTGGCTAGATGGATGAAGTGAGAGAAGCGAGCTAGCCGGCTAGTAATAGAAGAATTTGATTTTGGAAATTCGGAATCCAAAGCTCAATATCCCGTTCCTGGTTAACTATGTTCAAAGCATATATTGGAGAATATGTACATTTTTTATGATATATGTACATCTACATTATATTCTCTGATAATTCCCTTAAGAGGGCTCGATACAACTTGAAAACTCATGAACATAAGTACCATATTTGCATTCTCCTTCGGTCGCTATTTTTCAAGTTAGGTACGTGAAAATGGTACCAAATAGTTCAGAAAGATTAGTAGAATGTCTGTATAACCTGGGTTTTTCTTTATCACTTTTCAATTTTCTGTTATTGAGTGTCAAAAACTGTAAAATTTTCTCCATTTTCATCGTCTCATGATGCGAAAATCGAATTCTTCAGGTTATACAGACATTCTAGAGATCTTTCTGAACCTTTTGGTACCATTTGCATAACGATTGGTTGAAAAATAGCGTCCGAAACAGTAAAATGCCGAGACCCTGTTTCCGACTTTTTCATGACAAGCAATACTTTTCGAAGCAATACGCGTGTCTACTCGTCTTTTCGTAAAATATCTGACCATTCCACTTGCTTACAGCTCATAGACGCGCGCGCCCGCATGTCTATCAGCGTCTACAGAGAGAAAAACTATTTAGCTCTGTCCACCTGTTCCCCCAGAAGAAAATTCAAATTTGACAATTCCACATTATTGTACTACTTTTGTACCCTTTTGTAACACTTTTGACACTTTTCCTTTAACCCTAACTGAGTTATGAGCAAAATAAAAGAGGGGAACAGGTGGACACTCTCCTCCCCCTACATCAGAGAGGGAATCTAACAATGCCACATTATTGTACTACTTTTGTACCCTTTTGTAACACTTTTGAAAACTTTGTACAACCTAACGAGTTATAGGCGAAATAAAAAGGGGACGTGGACATTTCCCCTTTCATGATAGGAAATCGACAATGCCACATTATTGTCGACTTTTTTTTTTGTTTTGA